>JBBPRT010000024.1:0-44438 GCA_038093175.1 Boletus hoseneyae
TCAATGAGCACATCCAATTCCGGTTCCGGTTCTGATGCCAACACTGTCACAGTGACCCTGTGGGACACTGCTGGTCTGGAAGAAGGCACCCACGGCGCTGTCCCCGCTCAAGCCTCCACCGCCCGCCTCAGTTCGCTCCTACACACCCTTGCTCTTGGCCCGTCCGGTGTGCACCTCGTGTTATTTTGCATCCGGGGTACCGCGCGGGTGACGCGCGCCCAAGCACGGCAGTACGAGCGCGTCTATGCGGGTATGTGCCGCAAAAAAGTACCGATCGCGTTAGTGGTGACTGGGTTGGAGCATCTGGGTGGGACGACGGGGATGGGGATGGGGATGGAGCGGTGGTGGGTGGAGCATCGAGGAGAAGTGGAACGTTTGGGGATGGTGTTTGGTATGCATGCGTGCGTGACGACGGTGGCAGTGGCCGAGGGCGAGAATGTGGGACGGGCTCGATGGATGGCGTCGCAGAGACAGCTGCGGGAGCTCGTGGTGGAGTGTACACGGCCCGGGACAGTGCCGTGGAGTGTACACGGCCCGGGACAGTGCCGTGGAGGATCGAATCGTGGCGATCGGTGGTGGCGGCGAAGCTCTGTCGTTCGTTGCCCCCCGCGAAGGAGGGCCTCGCGTGCGGAGGGAGAGAGAAATGACGGGTCGGGTATCTATTGATTTGAGGTGGCGCCTAGACAGTCGCTGCTGGACATTTGTGGTTGGTCAGTCCTCCAGTTGATCGAGTCTGTGCAGATGATCTTTGGCATACCCTGAATCACTTTTCTTACCATGTCCATAGCTCTGTCGTCGAATAACGTTATATACACACATACTTGCCAGATCTAAACGTATGCAATAAACGATAACCTAGAACAGTCAGTGCTTCTAAAAGGATGGACTAGATCGAGCATCTCTGGGGTATTTCTATGTGTGGTAAATCCAGAGTTCCGTTGGTGTTACAGCACGTTTCGTGTCCTCTATCTTCGTCAGCAACGGGAATGGTAAACCGAAAGAAGCTGGAAACTCACAAATCTATGATTTGGTTGCCGGTGGGGGGATACCTTCGGCCAACAAGACTGGATCCTTTTTTCTGGGTTCTGGTTCGCCCATGGCTTTCTTGACGACAGAGTTGCTGAGCATTTTCGCGTACTTTGGTTGTACAAAGACGGCGCTAGCGTGATCAGGTTAAATACAAGGCATACGACCATGGTAGGGAGACGGACGGGTACTTACTTGGCTTCGACGAGGATGTTACCTTTGAGGTCTTCGACACGTCCAGAGACTTTGACTTTATGACCGTTCTTTTCATCCAGACGGACCTTGATTACGATGAACTAGAAAACCTGTTGGCCAGATAGAACTAGACGTGAGGCGGCGCGCCTACCTGGTCTGCAAACGTCGGGGCCTTGTAATTGATCGAGAGATTCGCAGTAACGCCAATCTTGTCCGGGAGATTCGTGATCGCCTTTCACGACATAATATGAGTCATTCATCATCACTGCTACACAATGCCATTCAAGAGCGACCCCAGCACGCACCGTTCGTGCCAGAGACTCGTCCAACAAGGTCGCAAGAAGCCCGCCGTGGATGATCCCGTCATGCCCGCACAGTCCCCTGCCTACATGTATGATCCCGACTGCCTCTGACTCGTCCCGCCTCGCCCTTACGAGCGGCAGCAATGCCAGCTTTCCCGGCCCCCTGAGCGCTCCCGCAGAGAGATTGTTCACGCGCCGGTCCTCTGGGAAGTGTTTATATGGACGCGTTTCGTACCAATCGTCGGCGCCGGGGGCTGCGCGGAGGGACTGGAGGAGGGGGAGGGATTGGAGGGTGCACTCGAGGTCTGCGGCGTAGGCGAGGGAGTCGGGGGAGTCGGGGTCGGAGGGCGGGCCGGGTGCGGGACGGGGTGCAATGAAGGTGAAGTAGGGGTGCGGGAAGAGCGCGCCGGCGGTGTAGGCGCCGAGAGAGACCGTACCGACGAGGATGAACGTGCGGAGAAAACCGGGCCGAGAGGGGCGGGGCGGCGGGGTAGTAGAGAAGAAACGCGTCGGGCGGGGAAGACGTCGAAGGGAGTGCATCTCTACTAGCACCACTACTAACACCAAGTACTACGGAACGAGGATGGATTATGTAACCAGTAGTCACTCGGCCGCATCCGAGCGGTGTTTCAAACGTAAAGTGAATCGATTTCATCCATCGCCGACCTCTCTCAAGACCTCGACACCAGCCTCAAGAAAAAACCAAGATGGTGAGTCGACACTGGACAATAGACGCTGCGTCTCGGAGTCCACTGGCACCGGTGCATTCATGATCATTCGACTGAAACAAGATGGATGGCGAGTACACCCTCTGGATGCAGCTGGGATACCTCTAACCAAGTTTGTTTACAGTCGGTTCAGCAACGCATAGATACGCGTGCGCAAAGGCAGAGTTGCATGGCAGCGAGGACGCTTTTGTTTGATTGCTGGACTCGCTCGACTCCGAGCAGAGTGCTAGAGCTCCGAGACACAGCGTCCCGTCCATCCTTTGTGATGAACGTGCGACTGACTGTGTTCTCGTCTCAATGACCAGCCCCCCGCAAAATCCAAACCCGGTTCAGGCAAGAAACCCGCCCCCGCACCTGGCTCTGCCGGCAAGGCAGCTAAGTCCACGAAAAACCCTCTCTTCGAGGCCAAGCCCCGTAACTTTGGTATCGGTATGTTGCTCATGCTTGTTGTGATCGGACAGATTGCTGATCAGTGCTGTAGGTCAAGATATTCGTCCCAAGACCGACTTGACCCGCTTCGTCAAGTGGCCCGAATATATCCGTCTTCAGCGTCAAAAGGTCATCCTCAGCCAACGTCTCAAGGTTCCTCCTGCCATTGCGCAGTTTTCCCACACTTTGGACAAAAACACCGCCACCCAGTTGTTCAAGCTTCTCAACAAGTATGTCCACATTTTGCTAGGAATTGACTGTGCTTATCGATCGTGTAGATACCGCCCCGAGACCAAGGTAGAGAAGAAGGCTCGTCTCGAGACCATCGCCAAGGCTACTGCCGAGCAAAAGGAGGCAGCCAAGGACAAGAAGCCTCTCTTTGTCAAGTATGGTCTCAACCACAGTGTCGCTCTCATCGAAGCCAAGAAGGCGTCCCTCGTCATCATTGCACACGATGTCGACCCCATCGAACTCGTCGTCTTCCTTCCCGCTCTTTGCCGTAAGATGGGTGTCCCTTATGTGATCGTCAAGGGCAAGGCTCGTCTCGGCACAGTCGTGCACAAGAAGACCGCTGCTGTTTTGACCCTCCAGGACGTCAAGAGTGAGGACCAGCGCGAACTCGCTACCCTCATCAGTGCTGCAAAAGCCAACTTGTGAGTTACCCGTCCTCTGGTAGTCTGTATGATGCTGATGGCATTCTTTCCCCTGTAGCTCTGACAAGTACGAGGAGCAGCGTCGTCAGTGGGGTGGTGGTATTCGTGGCTACAAGTCCACTCAGATGTTCCGCAAGCGTGCCAAGGCCGCTGGTCAGAACCCTAATGCGCCCGGCATCGGCAAGCTCTAAAACACCCGAGGTGACATCGCGCATCTTACCTGTCAGCCTGGGGTTTGGTTGTTGTCGTCGGTCGTCGTATGTCATGGTACTCATGTGTTAGGAAGTATGCTATGCATTACGTCGCACTGTTTCTCCAGGTCACGCCACGAACGTGAATGATACAGATGGAGATGCGCACTGTCTTTGTAAGAATATGATTCGGTTAAAGTGTGACATTTCCAGGTTTGCACCACCGCTCTGTCAGATCTCAGCCCCGGAGCCCCTTAGATGGCCTAGATACTGCACCCAATATTACTTGGCTGGGGTGATTACTGGCATGTCATGTCACGCATGATGCGGACTCAAGCGACGTGTAGCTAGGCCAGTGCAACCGACGTGAGCGGGTTCATGCTCATCGAGACCTTGATAGACACGATCCTCTACGCCAGATAGGCCTGCTGGATCGCCTATCCCGAGGACCGTGCGTACATCTTTAGCGCCTAGGGGGAAATGATATGCGACTTCGAGGGCCTCACTGAGTGGCTGTGATCCCCAATAACATGTGACAGGAAGAGGATTAATCTCCGTTGAACAAAGTGTCAGCCAAATGGAACTGCCGTGTGCCTGATCGGCGCCAGTGATTTTGAAATGCGACAGTGAGTACCTGCCCAAAATTAATTTCACTTTCAACGGGAGGCAAGGTCACTGGCACCGTGCACTGAGACTCCTGTCACTCTCGGAGGGACAGAAGTCTGCTTTGTTCAGAGATTGGTTTGTTGGTCAGGTGATTATATCCGCACTTTGGCTCCAAGCTGAACCTGGTTAGTTGTAGCCAAATCTATCGGATGCCTCGTCTGGACGAGAAAAAAAACAGTAATATTCGGGACCAAATTAGAGAGCTCCCGAAACGGTCAGGGACGGTACGTTTTCATGGTGATCCCGACATGACGAATTACTGACACTGAATTCAAAATCGAATCGAGGGTTTCATTAGCCTGCCAGTGGCCCACCCTCATTCAACGCGTATCCTGACTGTGGGTGACCCGCGACGAGCGACACTTGAAGCGTTGGTTTTATGTCAATATTTCTATTTCGACTTCTTAACTTTTTCTCTGAAAGACACCGACCACTGTAAGGGAACGTGCAATTCCTGACAAGCAAACCCCTCTAGATGTATATACAGACAACTCATCTCGCACTTATGGCGTTAGTAGCGCACAGTGCGAGTGCGGTTTTCTGCCACGACCGTCAGTACGAGTGGCCTGGTGAAGTCTTCAACCCGGTCGAGGTGGGTAAGATTGGAGCCATACATAGGGCCCTTGCCTACAGATTCCAACTCCTGGGAACGTGAGGACAGGTCCAATGGAAAGTCATAACCGAATTTTAACTTGGGGGACACAACAAATGAGAGTACCCACTCAGTCACGTCACCTGGCAGAGAATCCGCAGAGTGCAGTCTTATAACGTTCTTGGCACTTCTTGCTGCAGCCGGGCCCTGGCATGGGCACACCGTGGGATCTGGGCCACAGTGAAACAATTGATCCAAGTCACTCGCTCGTCTAAAGCCATCATTGTATTTTGTATTTTACGACCGCATACTTGTAATTATCAAATCGAACGCACGTCACGTAGTAAAAGAAGGCGAAAAACCACGTGTGTGTGTACGATAGTAACAGACAGATAACCACTCTATCCAGCGTCGACACTATGCACAAGGCACGGTCATTCGAGAGAACAAAAAAAAAAAAAGAAAGTAGGGTAGGTGGGGAGACCCAAAAACAAGTGCGGCGGGACGACGCAACAAGGGGACACGACACGTGAGACAGCACACACGCAGACGACGTTCGTAGAACAAAATACACAACAGTGGGGACAGAATACGAGACGAAATGGACATGGTACGAAGAAAAAGAGAGAGAGATGATGCGCGGATAGGCATCAGCCGGTCCGAGTTTCAAACATCCGATCACACGCGGCTGAAGCTGTGGGATGGGGAGACAAACGAGCTATCCATGTCAACCGTTTTCTCAACGGTGACTTTGACCTAGTAAGGGATTGGGGGATGAGCCTATTTGCTCGAAAGAAGCCTGATCCAAAACGTACCGGAGAACGAAGGGGGTGGTCGTTGGACTACACAATCAGTCAGTGTTGATCGATCACATCCCAACAACGTCGAATCCGACTTACCGAAGTGAAATTGCTCTCCGATTTCCTAGACAATTTATTCTGAAACCCAAATGCGAAGCCCCCAGAGAGGTCACGGTGTCGTTTCTCTTGGAGGTTTTTACGCATGTTCAATCTACATATCGTTGACGCCTCATGACGTGACAATCAAATTTAGAACTCACGTAGCAAGCAACGAGTTTGCGTACACTGTACAGATGTCATCAGCAACAGGGCTAAGATCAAGATGTGATAAAGGCAACGTACATTTGCTGATGGTGAAATGGAATCCCATGAAAATGAACGTGTCCCGCTTCACGAGCCACTTGTGGAACAGTCAGAACATCCAAAAGACCACAAAAGTTAGGGCTTACGAAAAGCGTAGACAACAACACCGCAGCACTTGGAGAATGTTTGAACAAGGAGGACATCACATAAATTGAACGCACGTCGTCAACGAATTGGTCTCAAAGGTATACATCACAACCGCCCTAATGACGTGGTCGAAGCTATGCAGGTTAGCGTGTTTTAGTGTCAGTAGTCAAGGTCTCTGAAGATATTGAATGCCTACCTTGACGCACCATCCTGTTCTTTCTGCAAAGATCTCAGCGTATAGGTTAAGAGCCCACTAAGCAGGGTATCCACGACACATGACGTCACTCCACCGAGGGTGACAATGTTCTATGGCAAGGACGTTAGACTGGGAACACATCATGCAACTAGCAAATCTCTACTCGGTATTTTGTCAGGAAGAACGCATGCACGGTTTTCGAGGCGATCCTAGTTCATCGGATTTAGAACGATCGTCTACCAGGCAGGGATATTCTTACATTGCAGATGTTGTAACTGGAAATTTGGAATGAATAGATTAGCAGGCAATTAGTGGCTCATGAATTAATCTTTACCTGTCGCGCAAGCTGTCTCATTGTGGTTACTCAGGTGTTGATCGAAACGAATCACGCGCACTTACCCACACGCAATACCGCCAACACCAGCTTTGAAGATGAAAAAATTCGATCGGCCTGGGCTTCGGGCTCCAATAACGTGGACACTTACAAGTAACACCGTGAATGACCATCGCTGCCGACTCACTAGGAATGTGTAGCTTTTGTTTCAAGTCGATCGTATGCTACTCACGTTTGTGGAGGCGATACACAAAAAAGCTGCGAAAATGGGGTCAGCAAACTGACGGGCCGGCACCTAGATAAAACAATACCAATGTACAATGATCGTCACGATGCCCTTTATCGGTGGATCATAACAGTGAGGCTGCTAGGCACGGGAATAGATTCATACTCACGGTTACCAAGATTGTCAACTGAGATACGAAGATCAGACGAGAGAATAAAAAGATCAGAGTGCACATACCGCTAATGGGCTAGAGGATATTCATTTCATGAGTCATGCAGTAGAGCACCAAGGCCGCAAACGTACGCGTAGATTATACCTATCGCCTCTTCATTACCATAATTCGCGATTGCGTAGTTCCAGTTAGATGCGAAGACCAGCATGCTGTGTGCCGCGTCGAGTGCCCTAAGGGAATGGGGTTGAACATTCACAGATAGAGCAAGTGCGCAGAGACAGGGACCTACCACACTACTCCCACCTAATTATCATGTGAGATGAGGGACTGGAGGATAATTAAGGGAGACTTACAAGCGCTCTCATCTTAGCGGAATCCTGAGGGAAGAGCTTGATATAAAGGAGAAGCTGTACGAGGACGGCTCCAGACAGGCTACAGAAAGGTTGGACATGAACCACTGTGGGCAGAGTGAGTGCTCACGCTGCGGCGGCGAACCCTCCGACCATGAGGGCACCAAGTGTTACATCAATCAAGTATGCCATATCAGCACATCCGAGAGGTGAGGTGGAAATAGCAATCTGTCGGTGAAAGTCAAATGAGAGGAAGGGTTCTGGAATGAACACGGGGAATGCCACCTTTTATAAAACTGATATGGGACTCGTTCCGTCATTCCTAATCTGAGGCGAGGGCCTCAACGTCGTACCCCAATCGGTAGCCCTCGATTATCGTGACAGATGACATGGACACTTCAGGCTGCCAAGATCAGAAAAAAAAAATCCCGTAGGGATGTCAGCTACATATAGAGAAGTATGCCTTGATCTGCGAAATGAATGAATATTGAAATCCGAAGTAAAGCACCAACCGCGACGGAAATGATGAGAGAAGGCTGCTTGTTCTTGTTCAGAGAATGGCCTCTTCCTGAGGTCATAGGACCCGTACCTGAGCTGCAAGCTGAACCAGGCCAGCCAATTCCAACGAACGCCCCGCCTAACCTCGAGAATGAAACAGAAAGTGTGAGAGAGCCCCAAAAACAAACGAACAACAGACCTTGTTACGTTGAACTACACCACGATGTTCCACCAGTTCCGAGTGACAGTTCTGCAGTCAGGGATATATATTATGGACATGTCATACTCGACGCCGACATTCGATTCAAAATTCGAACTTCAAGGGCTGCTGGCCACTGATCGACGCGTACGCTGACGGTGGCGACTCGAGGCGACACTTGGAGCTTCATTTTGGAGTGAATATTTTGACATGTCACATTTGTTGACGAATTTCTTGACACAACGTCTCCAGAGTCTGATATGTATCGTCACCCCTTGCAGCACAATGTGGGTCCTGTCGGCGGTGATACGATAACGGTAACCTAGGGCTTGGCTACTAAGGGTCACTGATAGGTGTTTGAAATCATGGACTCATGAGACCCTTGAAGCTTTTCTTGACAGTTTATGATGTCTAGTCCAAGGCGTGAGGGGAAGGAACCGTTGCGAAACTGAACCTCAACTTTGGGGACTCAACGAATGAGTATTTGGATTCGTCCGAGCAGAAACCATTCAACAAGTGGCTGCTGTAAATCCCGAATTACTCTGCACATATGTATTACGTAATTAAATCCCCGGGCACATTTACTTAATTAATTTACATAAACTTGACGCCTCGAGGCTTTTTACCTCCTCCAATCGACCACACACCAGGAATCACAAACCATACAAACCAGTTCCGAAGCTGTACTATGACTGGGATTTTTATTCTTCCAATCGGCCATCATATCCCGCAGGGATGTTCCAGGTAATGTTGGCACTCAATCGAGATAACAAAGAGTTAAAACCATATAGAGGGAGGAATCTAAGACACATGTACAATCGATCGCTCAATGTATATCGTTGTGAGCAGCACAACCACAATGTAAAACCAGGCACATGCAGGGCCCCAGTAGAGCGAAGAATCACGAAAAAACGGTCCATCTGTTTCTTCAAGCACCTGGGCTTTAAGAAGCTCCTGACGTCGTAGGCTAGCACGACAGAGGTGATGAAGCATCTTCACTGCTCATGTGCTTTCCGTCGGATGTCAGGCCCTCATTCCCACATTAATGCGATCGCTGGGTAGAGACCATGCATGTCGCCTCCTGCGACTCCTAGTCTCCTACACTGAATCCTGTACACGTGCTCCTACTCGACACCCCTCTGCCACTCCTAGGCACTATACCGCAGCTTGAGACGTGTCACATTCTGACAGCGGCGATCAGTGAAGGGTCTTCTGTGTCAGTGCGACTTTTGACACAATCTATGAAGTCGGAACCTTTTGTATATGTGTACTGCTAATGAAATCCGCACGGCCTGTATCATACGCACGGGCAGCTCTGCCTTTGTACTTGCCATAAGCCAAATACCACAACACGGCGAAAACCTACTATTGGCTACCATCAGAATCACCAGTGCAAAACGCCTCAAGATGCAGGCAAATCGTCTGCCCACTCTATATGGTACACCCTTGCCGATGTTGACTGACGGCGTCTAGGATGACTACGGCTCGACCTGCGAGTCGTTTGTGGAATATTTCTTGTGTCCCTGAGTTGATAGATTGTGATGAATCGTCACGGTATCGAACCCTCTTCTAGCCGACTCCATCCTGCCCAACTGGCCCTGACTTAAAGTTATGTAGCGACTGACAAGTCCAGACCTACCAATCAGTACGGCGGAAATCTGTAGCGTTTTTACACAACATGCAAGCTCTGAATCCCTCGGAAATGGGAAAACTACCGCCGGTACTAGTACTATCGCGGCTACCATCAGACTCGGAATCTTAGACTGCTAGTGATTGCGAAACGCTTCAATATGTTTGAAACACAAACAAGTCACAAACAAATCATCTCCCACCACGACACCCTTGCTAACTGGGATCCAAGGATGCCCAATTATGACAACCTTGGATCTAACCGGTTCATTCAAGTTGAGGAGCAAAAGATGACACTAACAAAGCAATCGAAGAGGTTGACTGCGAATGGGCATGTTTCGGGCACTCGGTACTACTCATCGGCGGAAGTATTAATTTCAAGTTGACGGCGGCAATGTCACCATAGATTCTTTGAAATTGACAGCACACACTTCTCATAACAACCCGCTCATTGTGCATTCGGTCGTATCCATGATTTGATGTGCGTCATCAAGTAAATTGGGACGTCGGCAACCCGACTCGTAGAAACAGACGAGTTGCATCAAGGTAAATTTATGATCTACCACATATTCTTGCTTCAGGTTCGCCGAACTCTAAGATATCGATATGCTATAAGTATAATATCTATGTATATATGAAATCGTGGTGTGGAATCGTCGGTACTGTGAACCTAACAAAGGGGCGTTACTGACGCGAACGGATACGAAATTGTTGTGTTGCATAGTATACAGCACCAGGAAACAGAAAGATGGTGGGGAGAGATGACTAAAAAGAGTGGAGATGAGATAAAAGACAAAATGATGATCGTTCAGAGATAAAACGCATCTCCAGCGGGATGAGGGGTGAACGAGACGACACATAGATGAACAACATTCCCAAAACAATCCACACGAAATGAAGGGGCGGGCGTTTCCGTGCGAGAGATGGTGACGAAACAATTCAATTCGAATGTGCATTTCTAGGGCCGTCATCATATGGCTCGAGGTTCAAAATTCGACCGCTTAGAACTCGGCGACGGAGACGAGTCGTCGCATCCAAATTCGACTGTTTTCTCAACGTTGATTCTGAGCTGATTCACGGATAACGGATCCGAGTCGGGGATGAGCATCCTGGCTCAAGAACAGGAAAAAAAGAACCGGTGCCTGATCCGAAACGTACCTGAGTAGGAACGGGTTCACTGCGCGACTGTCATGATGAAACAATCAGTATCGATCGCATGCACACACAGCGGCGAATCGACTCACCCTGAAACTAGGAAGTCGACGAGGGAACGTTGGATGGAGGTCTATAGAGGCGTCTTGTCGTCGTTGGTTTCGGAATTGTTTACGTGTGTTCAGACTACATAGTTACCCATCGGCGACATCCCATGATGTGACAAACAGACTCGGAACTCACGTGGCAAGCAGCGAGTTTGCGTACACTGTTCAGGTCATCAGCATCGGAGTAGCGAAAGAGATGAGAATAATAATCACGCACATTTACTGATAGAGAAGTGTATTCCCATAAAGATAAGAGTATCCCGCATCGCCAGCCACTTTTACGATCGTCAAAACGTCAAAGAGGTTAACATGAGTCAGGACTTACGAAAATTAAAGCCAAAATCGTCACCAGACTTGGAAATTATTTTAGTGAAGAAGAGTACCACATGAAATCACTAACGTTATCAACAAATTGGTCTCAAAGGTATACATCACCAACGCGTCAATGACACGGTCCAAGCTGTGGCAGGTAGTGTATTTATGTTAGCGTCAGTAACCAGGGTCCCTAGAAATACTACATGCTTACCTCGTCGATTCCTTCTGTTCTTTCTGCAAAGCTTTCAGCGTATGGGTCAAGAACACCGTGATCAAGATATCTACGGCGGATGCCACCACTAGGCCGAGAGTGAAGATGATCTATTGCGAGGACAATATTATAAGACGAAGAACACTGCATGTGTCGAGTTACGCTCACTCGTAAATTTGAGTGGAGGGCTGCCGCAAATGTTTTCAAACGTATCCTAACATATTGTATTCAGTGCGGTAGTCTTCTCAGCAAGGATATGACCTACATTTCGCCTGTCGTCGCTGGAGGTTGGGAACGGGTGGTTTAAGAGGCATTTAGTGGCTCACGAAAGTACTGTTCTCTACCTGATGCGCAACCTGTCTCATTGTGGTCACTCAGGTGTTTGTGAAAACGAGTGACAAGTACTTACACAGACGGAGCAACGTCAACACCAACTTTAATAATGAAACATTTGGTCGGCTGAGGATTCAATCTCCAATGAAGCGGATGATGCTTACTATCAATACCGTAAATGACCATCGCTGCCGGCTCACTAGGAACATATAAGCTTTGGTTCAAGTCACACATAGTCCACTCACGCCTGTGGATGCGGTGTGCAAAAAAACTGCGTAAACGCGGTTAGAAAATTGACCAGGGGGAATGTAAGAGAAGCGGTACCAATGCACAATGAACATCAAGATGGCCTATACCAGAAGTGAGGCTATTGCAGACGAGAATAGAGTCATACTTACGGTCGTCATGATCGTCGACTGGGAGGTAAAGATTGAGGAGAGACAGTAAGAGAGGTCGAGGTGCACTTACCGCCAATGGGCTAGATAATGTCCATTTCGTGAGTCGTGAAATAGAGTCCCAAGGACGTAAACGTACATCGAGATGGTCTCTATCGACTTCTCATTACCGTAATCCGTAATTAAATAATTCCAGACTGCAACGTAGACCAATACGCTGTGTATCGTATCGAGCGTCCTGAAGGAATGAGGTCAAACGCTCAAGGACGGACCATATTAATAGGAACCTACCACACCGCCGCCACCTACTTATAGTATGAGGTCAAAATGTTTGGGCGGACGTCAAGGAAAACTTACTATCGCTTTGATGCTGGCGGAGTCATGAGGGAAGAGCCTGATATAAAGAATGGTCTGCACGGTGACGATACCGGACAGGCTAGAGCAAAGGTCGGATATGTCTCGGTATGGCCAGCGTGAGCACTCACACTGCACTGCAGTAGCCGCCGAGAAGCAGGGCGCCGAACGTCGTATTGATGAGGTATGTCATAGTAGCACCTCTATGATGTAAGGACGAGATGTTTGGAACGACAAACCTCAATGGAGAATAGAGGGGTGGATGGGAGGAATGAACCTGACATTCGGAACGTTATCGTCTTATGGGAATAGTGCGGATTCGTTCTGTTGTTCGTAACCCCGAGAGTCTCGATGTGACAACCGGATGGGCTCGTTGGCAACTGATACATACACTCAACCCAGGAACAATTCTTTTTTGATACAGGCTGTCAACCACGTTCCCGATCGGCAGTGAGTGATCTTGCCGCATCTGACGGAGAGCACTTGGGCGATGAAAATTCTGCTCCAGGTTCAGCCGGCGAAGGTAAAGCACCATTGGCAGCTTGTATGAGGGAAGCGACGAGACGAGTTAGGTTGTTCAGACTCCAGAGATTGGCTTGTTTTTCATTTTGGATGATCCGCAAGTGCAAGCAAACTCGTGCATTGACCCGGGCCCAAACGAGAAAAAAAAAGAGATAAATTGAGTATAATTTCGAGCCCAGATCAGAATGGAGAGCTCCGCGATAGTACCAGAAAATGGTATTTGCGACTTCGGCTCCGAGAGATGTCATGAGGGCGGTCAGGTACGAGGATGAAGCATGCTGTTATACTCACGTGAAGGCGGTCGCATCTGCCTTCGACACGTGTTACATCCTGATGCCGTGGCAATCGGGGCTAGGTTAGTGTCAGTGTGTGTCGAGACTCTTGACACAGCCTGTGAGCTCTGGATCCCTCGTAAATAAGTTGACATAGAGAAAATTGCAACACCAACCACTGCATATCGGTCATATACACAGATGGGCCGGCATCCGTCTTGCCCTTCAAGTTAACGTATATTGTACTCCTCGCCCTATATCTGCCAACAGCCTGCGGGCTCACTGGCAATTCCCTGTGTTGAAAACCTCGAGTTGTGCACACACATCTATGATTCCCCCAAAACAGAAATGTCAGCTTTGGTTGGGATTTCGTTCTGATCACTGGATTTTGCTTTTTCATGGTATTGCAAATCGTTGGGGACAATATAGATGGGAACTTCATGCGGAAGTGTTGGAGAGCACCAGATTGAGGCGAAGTGGTTCAATTTGGAGACTAGTATTGAATCGACTCCATGATCACTCTGGATCTAGGGAGGTTCTTGTTATTAGCAGTACTGTAGTCCTTCCATGTCTAACTGGGATCCTTCGAGGGTGCCCGAACTCACCGTCTGTGTTCCGCCTAGCGATCACCGCGAAGCAGTCAGTCCTTGATGGGGTTCTCGGCTCTTCAATAACTCCATCTCGCGAAATGCCTGCATCCGAAAGTGATGGGTTAAATCAGACGTCAAGAGTGCACTGGAACTCCATTCGACCTGCAAAGGCCAGGCAGGAGCATCTCCTGACTCGGAATCGACACATTCGCGACGCACAAACGAACAAAATCCCTAAGATAAACGACACAACACGAGAGCGGGGACGGAATATCGGTATGGTGCGAAAGATGGTATTGGAAGAATGCACGCATATGTGGCATCATATGGATTCGTGCTTGAGGGTCAGTGATGGAGATAGATCATTGCCTCCGAACTTGACCGGTTTCTTAATGGCGTTTTTGATCTAATTCACAGATCCAAGTTGAAGTCGGGGATAAGCATACCTGGTCCCAAAACAGAAAAGGGGCCAGATCCGCAACATACCTGAGTAGGAACGGGCTCACTGCGCGACTAAGAATCATATAAGCATGAAATAGTCAGCATCAATTACATGTCAAGAACGTCAGATCGACTTACCACGAACATATCCATCGATTTTCGTGCCATATTAGAAGACCGGGGGAACCCTAAATGTAGGTCCATAGGGGCGTCACGTTGTCGTTCGTTTCGGAGTTGACAACGTCTGTTCAATCTAGTCGCCCATTGGTGGTGCCGTATGACTAACGAACGATGTGAGAACTCACGTAGCGAGCAGCGAGTTTGCATACACTGTTGAGATTTCATCAGCATTTGAGCAGGGACTGAGGCGAGAAAAATGACCACCCACATTTGCTGATAGAGAAATGGATTCCCAGACCGATGAGATTGTATGGCATTGCCAGCCACTTGTACGATCGTCAGAGCGTCCAGAAGTTCACGGAGACTGGACCTACAAAAATCATAGATGCAATAGTCGCAGCACTTGGAGAACGTTTAAATAAGGACAGACACCCTCATAAAATGAACCAACCTCGTCAACATATTGGTCTCAAACGTATACATCACAAGCGCGGAAATGATTCGGTCCAAGCTGTGGAAGGTTAGCGTCCGTCAGAGTCGGTAATCAAAGTCACCGGAGACTCGGATACTAGAGGCTTACCTGGTCGATTCCCTCTGTACATTCTGCAAAGCCTTCAATGTGTATGTCAAGAATCCCGTGATCAGGACGTCTACGGCGCACGACGCCGCTAAACCGAGGCTAAAGATGATCTATCCCAAGAACAAGATCGTAAGAATAATAACACTTGATACATCCAGCCAAACTCACTCGGAAATTTGACTGGAGTGCCGAGAAGGTTTTCAAACGTATCCTATGTTGAATTTTTTTTTTTTCAGGCCGTGGTCTGTCAACTATGGATACATCTTACATTTCAGCCGATGTGACTACCAGTTGCGAATGTGAGTTTCGGAAGCATACGGTTCAAGAATTGTTATTCACCTGCAGCGCAACCTATCTCATTGTGGTCATTCAGGTAATGTTGATGGAAAGGAATCACATATACTCACACAGACGGAACAATGCCAACACCAACTTTCGATGATGATACACTCGATCAGCTGGAAACTCGGATTCCAGTGAAGTAGACACTCACAATCAACATCGTGATTGACCATCGCCGTCGACTCACTAGAAAAGTATAAACATTTTGTTCTGATCGGTCGTGCGCTACTCACGTCTGTGAATGCGATGTGCAAAGGAACTGCGTGACGGGTTCAGCAAACAGATTGGGCACACATGGGGAAAATAATACCAATGAACAATAAATGTCAAGACGGCCTATAGCAATGGACCACATCAATGAGGCTATCACGCACGGGAATACAGAATCGCGCTCACAGTTGTTACGCCCGTCAACTGGAATATGAAAATGAGACGACAGTGTAAGAAAGATTAGAGTGCACATACCGCCAGTGGGCTAGATGATATTTATGAGTGAGTGATGAAATTGAGCGCCAGGTTGCAAACGTACATTGAGATGGTGTCTAACGACTTTTCGTGACCGTAGTTCGCAATCAGATAATTCCAGATTGATACGTAGACTAATATGCTGTGCGTCGAGTCGAGCATCCTAAGGAAATGATTACATACATACTCAGACGAAGAAAGTGCACAGCGGCAGGGCTTACCACACCGCTCCCACCTAATTACGGCGTAAGGTCAAGGTATTTTGGGCAGTCATAAAGGGAACTTACTATTGCTTTGATCCTCACAGGATCTTGTGGAAAGAGCCTGATGTAGAGAAAGGTCTGCACGAGGACAACTCCCGATAGGCTAAAAGAAAGGTTGGACATGAATTGGTATGACTAGAGCAGGTACTCACGCTGCGCTGCAGAACCCGCCAACAAGGAGAGCACCAGACGTTGAATCGGCGAGGAATGTCATGTCAGTACCTATGTGATACGTGGAGAGGACGGACGGCAGAGATGAAACGTCATCGTCTTATGGGAACAATATATGTACGATTCATTTTGTCGTTCGTAATCCTCGGTGGCAGCTGCTACATCCAATGGATAATTGTTTTTTGATACAGGGTGTCGACTACGACATTCCGGGATGTTCCGAGTCCGTCAGATTCTGAGGGCATCGCTATTTCGCGAGGTTGGTCAGGTACGTAGTCATACTAGGATACTCACATGGAGGCGGTCGCATCTGCGTTTGACACGTCGCACCTGTCACATCCGGGCGGCCGTGGCAATCGGAGCTCGAGAAGACGTTGGTGTCAGTCATAATGCAGCGCCTCTACTTACATATGTTCGCCATAACTTTTAAGTTGTACACGGGATAGAATTCAAATGGTGCCTGAGTCAAGACCCAAACACAGGCGAGCCCACCGTCAGAGTATATGCACACTGCAGCCGCTACTCAGTACTCAGTAGCAGCGTGTGTTGGCGGACGCCGGATGCCGAAAGCAAGTTGGTTTTGGTGCCGCGGTGTGGCACAAGATGTTTAAACACATGGCATGCTTGATCGGGCAACGAAGCATGTAGGAAAAGACTGGGCGCGACTATTACTAATATTACTTGAGAGTATCAAACACATACACTGGGAACGAGGGAGGTTAGAAGTTAGAGGTCAGTAAACAGCCCAATGAAAAATGTGACGCACGAGACGATGCACAACCTGCCAGTGAGCGTATGCATGGCATTGCCTATTCTAAAAAAACAACCCACAGGAAACGAGAGCGAAGACGAAAAAGAAACTTGACCATAAGGATACAGTGTGACAAGAAGAGAAGGCTCGGATGCGCGCATACGCATACTATTAATATGTACCTTTGTTATATGGCCCGAGGTTCAAAAGTCGACATGCGCTTCGAGTCCGGCGACGGCAATGGAGACGACGCATCGCGTCCAACCTCGACCGTCTTCTCAACGTTGATTCTCAGCTGACGGATAACAGATCCGAGTCAAACCCGGGGATGAGCACACCCGCTCAATAAAACGGAAGCGATTCAAGACGTACCGGAGCAGGAGCGGGTTCATCGCGCGACTGGTCGTGGCGTCAGGACCCAACGATCAGGATCGATCACATCCACGTACCACGTACATATCCATCGATTTGTGTGCCTTGCTAGGAATGTTTGGGAATCGTGAAGAAAGGGCTAAATCGGACATGTGACGTCGCCGTCGGTCTTGGAATTGTTTCCGTGCGTTCAACCTGGGTGACAGCCGATGACGAGAAGTATACAAACTTTGTAGAACTCACGTAGCAAGCAACGAGTTTGCGTACACTGTACAGATACTCATCAGCACCGGAGAGATGACTCGGAGAAAACAAAAAGACGTACATTTGCTGATAGCGAAATGGACTGCCAAAAAGAAGAACGTGTGCGGCATCGCAAGCCACTTGCCGAACGTCGGTCAGAAGGTTCAAAAGATCTGATCACGACTCACAAAAATCATGGACAAAGTCGTCGCAGCACTTGGAGAAAGAATATTTTAATGAGGTGTTCGGAGACCATATAAAAATGGACGTCACCTTGTCAGCATGTTCGTCTCAAACGTATACATCACAAGCGCGGAAATGACTCGGTCCAAGCTGTGGAAGGTTAGCGTTTGTTAGAGTCGGTGGCCAAAGTCATTGGAGATATTAAAGGCTTACCTGGTCGATTCCTTCTGTATATTCTGCAGAGCCTTCAGCGTGTATGTCAAGAACCCCGTGATCAGGACGTCTACGGCGCACGACGCCGCTAAACCGAGGCTAAAGATGATCTATTGCAAGGTCAAGATCGTAAGCATAAGAACACTCGATTATCGAGCTAACCTCACTCGGAAATTTGACTGGAGGAATGCCGAAAATGTTCTCAAACATATCCTAATGTATCGGATTCAGGCCCAGTGGTCTACCAATCAGGGATATGTCCTACATTTCAGCCGATGTGACTGCCAATTGCGAATGTGTGAGTTTCGGAAGCATATGGTTCAAGAATTGTTATTCACCTGCAGCGCAACCTATCCAATTATGGTCATTCAAGTACTGACGTATGGAAAAGAAATGACAGATACTCACACAGACGGGACAATGCCAACACCAACTTTTAATGATGATACACTCGATCAGCTGAAAACTCGGGGTTCCAATGAAGTAGACACTCACAATCAACATTGTGAATGACCATCGCTGTTCACTCACTAGAAAAGTATAAACATTTTGTTCTGATCGGTCGTACACTACTCACGTCTGTGGATGCGATGTGCAAAAAAACTGCGTGACGGGTTCAGCAAACAGATTGGGCACACATGGGGAAAATAATACCAATGAACAATAAATGTCAAGACGGCCTATAGCAGTGGACCACATCAATGAGGCTATTACGGGGAATATAGAATCGCGCTCACAGTCGTTACGCCCGTCAACTGGAATATGAAAATGAAACGACGGTGTAAGAAAGATTAGAGTGCACATACCGCTAGTGGACTAGACGATATTCATGAGTGAGTGATGAGATTGAACGCCAAGGTCGCAAACCTACATTGAGATGGTCTCGATCGACTTTTCGTTGCCGTAATGCGCGATTAGATAATGCCAGCTTGTTATGTAAACCAATATGCTGTGTGTCGAGTCGAGTGTCCTACATAAATGATTAAATAATTACAGATGGAGCAAGTGCACGGCGAGAGAGGGACCTACCAGACCAACCACACCTAATTATAGTATGAGGTAAGAGGCGCTCGGGTCAACCATGAAAGGTAACTTACTATTGCTTTGATCCTCGGGGAATCTTGAGGGAAGAGTTTGACGTAAAAGAAAGTCTGCACGAGGAGGACTCCGGAGAGGCTGATATAAAGGTTGGAGATGAATCGGTATGACCAGAGCGGGTACTCACACTGCACTGCAGTACCCGCCGATCAGGAGAGCACCGAATGTTGAATCGATGAGGAATGTCATATGAGCACCTCCGTGGTGAGAGGAAGGACGCGGGATTGAGGTCTCCGCTGGAGGTTACAAGGGAGTGTATTGAGAACGCACAAAAACATGCGAGGGAACGCCATCGTCTTATGGGACTGATATGCGAGGTGGTAACGATGTCACACCTCAATCAATCCTCATCGACAGGTGATAAGCGCAAATCAGGATTAAATTCTTAATGCAGCCTCTGTCAGTCGTGAAATGTCAAATTGCTGGTGAGTGAACTTGGCATCTGATGGTAAGCACTTGAGCGAGGAGCTTTGTTCATGCGGAGGTAAGCATCACTTTTCAGAGATTGGCAATGATATATTTCCATATGAAATGATCGGCAAGCTGCAAACCGGACTGCGGTCGGGCGCAGACGGAAAGGTAATCTGGGTGTAATCTTGAGCCGGATCCAATTAGAGGGTCCGTGAAACAACCGGGAACCGCCTCTCTCCAGATCGTGTGATATTTGTTACGTGTGTTAGCACGAGGATGTTCCATCGGCTCTGAGAGACGGTCACATCGTTATTTGTAGGCACTCGTAGCGGTGCATGTCCATACTCACGTGCAGCGACGACCGCCGATCTGCGTCCGACACGTCACACGTGGCGTCTGTCGCATTCTGGTGGGAGCATCCGGAACTTCGGTGTCAGTGTGTCAACTGTTTTGAAGACAACCTGGAAAGCTCTGAATGCTTCACAAATGAGGAACCTGTTGGTGTCCGAGATGTGAACAATGATAGCCCGAGCGTTACAAGCCCGAGAACATATGTCGGTGAACGCACTTACCGGGTATCCACCCCACTCGAGGTCCGGCCAGAACCATCAGGTGCAATGATAGGTGAAACTGTTCGCTAACGGTGCGTGCTCTAGAGTTCGTCGGCAATTTCCGATCACGGACCTGCCAGTGCTAGTGGGATCGCTTCAAGGGTTTATTGCGGCGATACTAGTAGCTGTCACCCGGAATCGGAAGCAGAATCGTACCGACGACGTTAAATGTGGCCACACATTTCTCTGCTCGAGGTAAGACTCGTAAGAGTGAGTCCAGGCCTTTCTGACATCTCGACTTGGACCTGTTGTCATGAACTCAGAGCTCGAAGGGTATGAGGTACTTTGAACTGGTGGGGGTGTGACTCTGAGGACGTCGGCGCAAGTTGACCGCGCAGTCCTGAAAAAGGGTAATAGCAAAGGTCGTGAAACAAAGGTCCACCGAACTCTAAGTAGCACTGGCAGGTCCGAGGCCAGGGAACCCAGCCGTTTCGGGGACCTCAGCTGTGGCCTCAGCCGAAACTTACTATTGTTGGCACGTGGTCACATCCGACTGCGATCTGGCACTGGCAGATGCGGCTAGGTTACTGCAAGTATGATATGAAACCTCACCAATGCACCGTCCTCGATGCCATTGATACCCCCGCTGACGGCATAGAGCTTGCAACAAATTCCTGGAGGATAAATTCATATAATACAGTTAAGATTTGCAGTGTAAGAGATCTAATTAATCTGTCACAGTGCTTACCAGACAGCCTCCCAATGTGCATGTGTCAAGATGCACGCCACCATTTGGCACAACTGAAAAAGAAGTAACAAGAAGCTCAGAGGAAGCCAAGGGAACAAGAGATATAATGGAGACTTGAAAGATCGGGAAGCTGTCCGGCGGGCTATCCTTGGGCGAGGCAATCAGGGGATACTGTTGAAGCATTTCATTCGGAAATGATGAAACAAAATACGCTTTTCCTTTGCAAAAATACAATGTGGTTACCAGTGCGGGTCAAGTATACGTCACTGTCACTTGCTCACACGGAGCGTATCCTCGTCACCTTCGTTTGGCCAGAATTCCACTTCAAGCTCGACGACGCGTGCCCATATCGCCTCTGCGCGAGCGAGTGTCTCTGGTGCGGTCCGTCCGGCCAACGACTGACCAGCCATGACGGGTGCAAAGTAGTCATTGACGAGATCGCCAATCTCTTTAACGAACTGTACAAAGGCAGGGTTGGCGTCGGACCAATTGTACGAGAGATCTCTGATCGCCTTGGCCGTGAGATCAGCTTCTGATTGTGCTTGTGATGGAGACGATTTCGGGATGGCGTGGTAGACGGCAGACCAGGCGTCCAAGTAAACCTGCAATCGATTTTCGGTAAGTCTTTATGACAGAGATAGGGGCGATGCGTACCTTTTCCATCGCCAACAAGAAGACGAGACCGTCCTCGAGGGACGCGAACGTGCCAATTCTGGCCATCTCGGCGGTATAGTCCAGGGTGGCTTTGCGGTCGCGCCAATGGTCAAGCGGTAGGTTGTAGGTGCGGGCGGTGGTGTCGAAAAAGGCGACTTCGCGGACGACGTTGGTGAGACATCCGACGAGAAGAGAGAGCGAGCGGGATGCGAGTGGGTTGGCCTTGGGGTCGTCGAGTGGGATTTTTGAGATGAGTTGGGCGATGAAGCGGGGGTAGGCTTGGGCGGCGTAGATGCGGTCTTGAGAGAGGTAGAGGGCGAGGCGGGATGTAGGGAGTGTGAGGGAAGCGGCGTCGAGGAGGAAAGGGTGTCGGATGGCTGCGGTGTAGCGCGTCGTACGAGTGGACAAGAGATGGTCTGTGAGCATCATCTGCACGTGACTATAATTAGTGTCCATGGACATTTGGAAGTGGACACTCACCAACGAGGCCATCGCACCGTGTTTCGTGCGCGATGTCCTCGACCTGCGCGACGCTGGCAAGTCTCGCGTTTGCGCACCATTTAAGCTGACTTTTTCTCTCCAGACGCCGACTTTTTCTGGCTCGGATACACTCCTTGTCGCACCGTTCTACTCGTCGGCATGGTCGTCGCCATTCAGGTGTACGACAGGCGTGCCATATACACCAGTCAGTTCTATTCACATCCGTCCTCTTCCTTACTGACGACATGTCCAGTCGACGATGGCACAGCCGTAGTTGATTGCGTGCACCGCTATCCCCGCATCACACCGCGTTCCCCGCCTCGAACTACTGCAGCATCGCCAAAGAAACAGCGTCTCAAGGCACTCGAGTCGATTGAACCACCACCCCCCATCACAGAACCAGGCTACCCCGTCCGCGTCGTCGGTAAAGTCGTACGGCACCACCAGTCGAAGCAGATCCATGCAGACTCAATTGGTATGTCCCCATTTTACTTCCTTCCATGCATACATTGCTCATGTTCCCTCATAGACCCGTGCGCTTCCTCACTCGACGAAATCGCACACTTGGAACGTGTCATCCAACTTCACAAGACCAAGTACTCCCTCGCCATCCCATTCGTCCCACCTCCAAAACCAACCTCGCGGGCACCTCTACCGGATGCATCAACACCCAATGCGAACGCGGGCATCTTCAATGCGTCCCTTCAACCACATCTCGGTCCCAGCACTGCGTCGTATACTCTCCCCGCACCACCACGCCCCCTTCAGAATCGAAATCGACCCCCAACCATACCGACACACAGTTACGCCTCTTATCATGCACACTCGCACGTCCCATCTTCTCCAACCGCATGCTCCATCGCGTCCTCGACGCCTTCCAGCCCATGCAAACCGTCCAGCCCCATCAAGCAACACGAGGTCAGTCCACCCAAAACTCATCCCATCCTGCTCCTTGACAAACACACACCGTGCCCTCCAGGCACCAAGCAAACCCAAACTACGACACCCATCACGTTTACACTCCCGCGATCTCACGGCCAACACGTTTCGCCTGTACGTCAAACACTACATGGACAATGCCCCGCCACCTTTTTCCGTCCCTTCGTGGTCCTCCCCCTCTCGGAACACGTGTGCAAACGTTACAACGCCCACAAAACGCGCGCGATTCGGTCAACGCGATAGTGATGGCGATGGCGACGAAGCGACACCCCGCCCCCGGCCTCATCTCCACCCAAACAAAGGCGAGACCGAGCCGAGCGAGAATGGCGACCAAGACGGGTCGACGCTGGGCTTCACACTCTCGCATCTTCGACGCGTGCCCGAGCTTGCGTTGCTCGCAGCGCGAGTCGTCCGTGCAGAGACGCGCAAACGGGACAAGGCCGAGCGGGACAAGGACAAGGCGCGGGGGTCGCAGCGCACGTTCTCCACCTCGACAGCGTCCAAACCAAACCCAACCGTGACCGCTCACACGGATCCAACAAGGAAAAAGATGAAGCGCTTGTTTTCGTGGGCGGTCGTCAAGCTGTACGAAGAAGGGAGCATTGTGCTGTGGAATGGGGAGGTGCGACCGTTGCCGGTGCCACCACCGCCGTCTGGGGAGGAGGGCACGAGCAGGATATGGCGCGACGACAATACGCTGTCCGTGTCCATATCGACGTCGACGTGCGGGTCATCCTCGGTGTTGTACGACTTGTCAGCTTCGGCATCGCTTTACTCGCATTATCACCCACCGCGCAGGCAGGGTGGGGGTGAGGGTGGAAGTGCTGCTCCTGTGGCTGCGGTAGACGACGATGCGGACCCGGGGGCGTTGTCGGATCCGGGTTTGGACGAGGAAGCATACGTGCCGCTCAACGCGCGGTTGTTGGCGGGGTATGTGAAGGAGGCGGTGGGTATGCTTCGGCGTGGGCATGGACGGGGGCGGGGCCGTGCGGGAGGGGATGCGGGTGGCCGAGCAGGGAAGGAGGTGACGGCGGGAGAGGTGTTGGCGTGGATGCAGCGTACGGATGGGCGCTGGGCGAGGGTGGGTGTGTGGGCTGTAGAGGAGGCATTGGCGGTGTTGAAGGCAGGATGAGGAAGGGGTTTCTATAGACTTTATGGTGGTGTTTTTGTCTTGTGGATCATTGGGTGTGCTCGGATATAATGCATGTATGTGTTATGCATTTTTTTAGCCGTATCTTGTCATCAATTTTTATATCAGACGTCCCCGGGGTCGACCCTCTCCGGAACATTGCTCGGTGACAATGCTCGAGCGTATATCATTTTACCGAAAGACTTGAAACGGCCTCCAATGGCTTTGATACTACATACTGGACACGGATACATTACTGCTATACGCGGACTTGAATGAATCACAAGAAGGAAAAGGAGGTGCGAGCCGATGGGCCCTTTGCAAGCACCAATAATCGAGCCAAACAGAAAAGGAGAAAAATAGGTGCGAACCGACGGGCCCTTTGCAAGCACCTTGAAGAAACAAGAAAGGAAAAAGAGAATACCGTGACGTGCAAACCGAGCCAAGCGTAGACCAGGATTGCCACTCGACATCGACACCGACCGACTCTGACGCGAGGCCCGTCAGCCCTCGAGCATCCAAGCAAAGATCGTCCCCAAGACCCCCACCCACGAACTCGACCTGGGGGGATCGAATCGTCCGTCCAAACCAACCACTCCAGAGTCCCAACCATAGCCCACGATCAACAGGGAGCGTCGTCCAGCTCCGACCTACCGACTTCGGACCGCACATTGACATCTCACCTTGCCCAATATCGCCAATGCTCCCGATTCTCTCGTACCAATGCGCCGGAAATTGCTATCAGCTTCGTCCGGTGCAGCTCCGACACGTCGTTCGTGCCCCAAAGTCGTCCAAGTATACCCCGCACGATTTCTTCTCCAGCCCAAACGGACCAGCTTCGCTCCCTCGCTATCGACCTCACCCAACTTGTCCCGAGTCCCCAACTATCACTGTCAAGCGCCGTCTGTTGCGTCGACGTCGACCATCATCACTGTTTGAACCGCGCATAATCACGTCCCGAGATCGTCGCCATCGTCGTCACGTTAAACCTCGTCGCGGGGGTCGCGGTACACTGCACCCGTACCGCATTCGCAAAGGATAAACAGACACCACACCAGAATCGGTCGAAACCCGTGCAAGAACACGAACACGGGCACCGCGTCGCCACCACCGCACCGTGACCTTTCTCTGCGCCCTCATGTGGGCGTGCTGGAGAAAAGACATGTGCAGACTGTTAAATTCGGATGAGATGGCGTCATGATGGTGGGAGTGGTGGCGTAGCAGAAGACGTCTTGCTGGTGCTGGTTTCTGCTCGATTTGGGATGGGAAATGGTGTGGCGTTTGCAAAGGGCGTGACGACGAAGTTGTCAGAATGGAAAGACAATCTTTTCGGAGAGACGAGATTCTCGGAGGTATACGCGCATGTTGTATGTGATATTGTTGACAGTCGTGAAAGGTCGAAGAGACCGTGAGTTGTTGGGGTTGTTGAAGGGAAGATGGCACTCGGGGTCGAGGGACAGCGTCAGGGAACATAGCAGTCTTTGAGGGATCGTATCGTTCAGCTTGAAGGCATGCGAATGTCAACACAACGGAAGATTGACTGGGGCTGGAATTGACATCGAAAGATCTGTCGATAGGTACCTAGGCACAGTTCTCGGAGTCGACCATGCCTGTGAAGACTAGGAATGTGAGTCATTGCATCAATGGACGCGCGGATCATACCGTCAGGTGTCCAAGGTCAATAGGCAGCGAAGATAAGAGAATCGTTGGCGAAAAGGGTGCCAGCCGTGGTACAAGTGACTAGGCAATGAAACTTGGCGAAACTTGGCGGTCGTGAATGTCGCCAGAGTATGGTCGATGGAGTGTTGCAGATGGTCGGTGTTATTGTATGGGATTCGATGGTTGACCGGGCTCGTTTCCAAATAAGTTCTGGACGCGGGAAAGTTGTCAAAGGTGCAGGACAGTTGCCTCCGAGTTTGGTCGAGCTCGTCGAGGGAGACTTAAGTGGTAAATGGAAACCAGGGTATGTGCGCAAACCTCACCACACCACCCACCTGCTACACTTCCGACGCCTCGACACCACATCGCTGACTGGGGATGGAAGTGCCACCGAGCCTCTTGACGATCGACATTGCAGCGATGGAACCAAGATCATCCAGATAGGGATCGACCATCCACCCACCACCTTTCTCCGTGCTTGGATACCGGGAGCATTGACCTCCATCTGTGTGGTCGGATTGTTAAGCGCCTCCACGTCTACGTTGAGCAGCAACGGCATAAATAGCTTTCGAACCCGTTCCACGGCGGTACTCATATCGTCGGGATCGGTTTCGACACCAGGAAGCAACGCACGCCAGAAAGGTGAGAACAAGGACCGGGAAATGTCAATGGCGCAATGGACCGTGGTTCGATTCCTGTTTCCGGCGTCCGAGAAACCAGTAGGTGACAGTATGATCGTCCCAGCACAAACCTTGCATGCAACCATATCCAATGATCTTTGTCGGGTAGCTGTCGCAATTCCTCCGAAGAGGGCCACCATAGAGTGTCCTAAAGCGGACCCGAACGGGGATAAGCCCCTCCCGAAGCGTTCTTCAAACAATGCTGTGAGTCTTGTGACGCTGGTGGCAAAAAGACGGGCGTGCATACCAAGGGTCTTCAGGGCCGCTTTCAGGTACAGAAGCAGCTTCGATTCCTTTGAAGCCGGTGAATGAGGGGGTTCCTCGTTGGTGACGTACACCTGTGGCCGGGAGCGACAGCATGACTGCCGGTATAGGTCAACAGACGGTCGTCTCGTCGTGCGGCAGATCTCCAGTCCAACCATGGGCTTTTCTGATGATGCCGGCGTCGATACCACTGTCGGCGATGACAGTGCAGGGGAAGAAGAACCAGCCTCGACAGGTCCACAAGAATCAATGTGCATTCCTGCGATACCCGATTGTTCCGTATCACTGGTCCTAGAGGGAGTCTCAACACCGCAAATGGTCGTCGGGGTCTCGATCTGTTTGACATCCGCATCAACGATGGTCGTCCAGGTCTGCAATGAGAACGAAGACAGAGCTGGCGGTAGCAGTGGCGACCTTGCCCCACCAGACTTGGTCGACCTCGGCGATGGGATCGGTGGTAGCTTCTGTGTTGCTGTCGTTGCCCTCGAAACAGCATAACGTTTGGTACCAAGGCTACAGACAACGAAAGGCTTCAAGGTTGACCTCTGTGTTGTCGCAGACCCATGAACGACCGACGATCGTTCCTTCGTCGATCTTGGTGACAGGATTGGTGACAGCGTCTGCACCGCTGTCTTTACTGTCGAATCAGCATACGGTTTAGAGTCCAGGCTGCAGACGACAAACGGCCTCAGCGTCGATCTTTCTGTCGTAGGAGCCACACAATGGACTGACGGTCGTTCCTTCGTCGACCTCGGTGACGGAGTCAGCGGAAGTTTTGTCGCCTTTGCTGCATACCGTTTGGTGTTCAAACTGCACACGACGAATGGTCTCGAGGTAGATCTGTCCATCGTAGGAGTCCTACGAATAACTGACGAGTGTTCCAAGGTCGACCTCCGTGACAGGATCTGCGGCACTACTGGCGTCTTCTTTGTCGTCGAACCAGCGTACCGTCTGGTATCCAGGCTGCACACCGCAAACGACTTCACGGTAGATCTTTCCGTCGCCGTCTAATGTTCAAAGTCAGTGCACAAAATCTAAGACGACATGGAAACAACGTACGGAGGGTGGCATAGATCTGCCTTTAAGGGTCATGACGATGTTGGTCATTTCAATCGATGATGTACGCAAGATGTAGCGAGCGAACGAGTGACGGAAAGGCTGACATTTTGAGGCTTTGTACGGGGGATTTTATATCGTTGAGATAGGAGGCTGACGGCGGCTGGCCTAGTGTCAATTACTATGAGGGCTGACCCGAATGCATTTACGATAAACTTGCCAGAGAATCCAACCAGTGGGATAGTGTCATTGGTTATGGCGATGGCGTTTCTGACCAAATCTGTCCCAAGTTGGCCTCACCTCGATAATGAACGATGCTGTACGCTTGTATATCATAGCACCAAGTAGGTTGACTCAGTCACTGGCCCTGACCGGCCTGAATCGAAGAGAAACTTGCCAGTGTCCGGTTCATGCAAACGAAACACCATCGGTAAATGACCGCGAGTCAAGGATGGGAGCACGGGTACAGTTGAACGTGTTGGGTCTATGCCTTTGTTGAACGAATCATTATTATGACCATCGACCGTGCCGAGGTCGGTTCCCAAAGCCTTCACAAGCCAAATCCCCGCCTCCCGTGCTTCTGTTCGCCGTGCCTTGGAGAGTCCAAGGCCCGCCGACTCAGAAATGGAAGTATTGTCCTCTGGCCGCCTCTCAAATTATCCTGTTGGTCGACGTGACGGCACAAGTATGGCCTTTCATTGGGATTTTCGTCGCCATCGGGTCCCTCGGTACTAGTGGACGTTTGGGCAGGACAGTGTCGACGTCGAGATCGCGTTGACAGAAGAAGACACTTGATGAGCACAAACAACAGTGATGCGACGCAACACCCGATACGGGGTCACATTCAATACAAATTGTAATAGAAGCCACCAGAATATGCGTAACAAAAACCTCAAGAGAAATTATCTGCCACATACATAATCATATCCTCGAATGTTGCTTCATCGTATGCGACTGTCAGTAAATGGTCGACAAACACTCGCAGCCTATTAATATGCAGTTATTAATAATCCATGGGTCCACAGTTATGTGTCTCCATCTATGATGAGGAAGAAGCCGTGGTTGCGAAGTGAGGACGAGGGTGTCAGGGTGATAGTGCAAATGGGTGTAGGCGAACAACAGGGCAAGAGAGCGGGTGAGGTGCAACGGATGGGGGCTGAACAAGGGGTGAGGGGAGTCGGGCACGAATGAGTGGGCAGGGAACAAGCAAGGGAGCAGGCACGGTTGGGTAATTCCAACATGCGGGTTGTGCAGTCGCTGCCAATGGGCAAGGCCGAGCGCGTGGTATGCTGTCACTCTGCAAACGCGAACGCGAACGCATTCTGCGTTCGCGTTCACGTTTGCACATGAGGGTGAGGGTGATGTGGGCAGTCGTGGCGTGGGGGACGATGGGAGGGTGCTGCGCTCGTCCTTGCACATGGGCCTAATGGCAAGGGTGGCGTGAGGGTGACGGCGAGGGTGACAGGTGACTGTGGCCCGAACCAGTCTGAGCGAAGTGGTTGTGTTCTTCTCCTGTGATTGTTGGATCAGAAAAACATATCCCAGCCATCGTACGAACCTGCACGTCGTGAGATCGTAATCGGACGCAAAGAAATACCGCAGAGTGCGCACCATCTGCATCGATCACATACTTTGTGGTGACGACTCTGTCATCTTCAAAAGCGACGTTACTAAGCTATGGATTCTCCCGATTCGACCACCTTCAGAGGTCAATGAACCACGTACGACACCAAAGTTGGCCAGCTTCTTCTCGAGTATCCGTTCGGATGTTTTGGGTGCCATGTGTGCGACGTGATTTTTTTAAATATGGGGACTGATAAAATGCCCTGTGAGTCTCTGCAACCTGTCGTGTCCAATGCTTGTGCAAGGTTTAGAACACGACGAAGATGAACATCGAAAAACGACATACTTGCAGCGTGTGCGTGAATCCAACTTCCCATTCGCGTTTTGCACACAACGACCGGGTGGGGAGAGCATGAATGGGTTGAGTGGGGGAAATCTGGCTGAGCGGGGGGGCGTGTGCACGTACGGGTCGGGTGGGTCACGCTAGTACTTACTGGAGTACAATAGGAGCTCCATTTCCATTTGTGTAACGATATGTAATATAAATAAACATAAACGTCATATCTTGCAATCTCCCGCAAAAATTTCAAGTTTGGTCACTGAACACAGTTTAAACCAATATAGATCCATCTATTGTGCCAAGATTCAGGCAGTCTGGGGTCTAATTTGAGGAGGCTCAAATTTAATTAGTCTGTAAGATGCTATTACTCCCGAAAGTACCGACTAGGAGGTGATAAGTGTCACGGACAAGTCCTGGGTGTGTTCCGTCGGAGCAGGAGCACCACTACCCACTATTCTGGTATGACGGTGCTTCCCAGAATCACCCCAGCGCTCCGAGTCGATGAGGTAAACGGCCCCGACCCTCGAGTTCAACTAGCACTCATCCAAATATGTTTTCCATCGGTCCAATGGTGGCATGTTCAAGTTTGAGCGCCTGATATGCCTAGAACCCCCACTCCAGTCTTCCCATATGCTATCGGATGTGCATGTCCGACATAAAACATAGGACGTACATCGATTCTTGATATCCTTGAGTGACCAACTTGCTTGAAGGCTAGTCTCGCCGCCGCCGGGCCAGCCTACGCGGATCCATAGGTAAACCGTAAAAGATGGTTTTTTTCTTTTAGACAAAGGCGGGTGATAGATCACTGATGGCATCGAAGAACGAGGCCCTCTTCCCTCAATCTTGTGGGTTATAGGAGGCTAGTACTACTAGCTCTTGCCATCAAACCAAGATTTCGCGGAGGTGGCAAATTGCATAATTTCATTTCGTGAGCTATGTAAGCTGACTCATGTCTGAAAGGCTGTATTAATGATATAGATGATCGTTTGGTGTCGCAACTGGTCAAGCAGACAGTTTCGCCGCGTCAGGTTCGTTTGTGGCGACATAAAACTAGTCTCGAATCAAGGTCTGGTACACCTTTGACTGCTCCCAGAATGGAAATCTCAGATAGGAATTGTCAGAGAGTCACCCCACACTTTGGGCTGGGTGTAAAGACGTTCCATAGAAGTGGGGCCAACCCCGTTCGACTCAAAAGGTCAGGTGTGCATTCGAAGCAGGTACGAAGCGGGTACGTGCAGTATACACATACGAGGTTATATTCAAACACACCAATAGTGAAAGTGGATACATGGTCGAACGTATCAGGCGGTCCAACGGAAATGAAACGCTATCACTCAACATCTCGCGTCTTCTTCGCGTTGTAGGTTCATGCGAAGTTCTAGTCCGGTGTTCGTGTTTCGCACCCCTCTCTTTCTGCTTAAATAGCCGCCCTGCCCTGCCCCACCGTCTAGCATCCACAACATATATGGTTCAATTCTGGTTCTCGTTTGTCGGTTTTGAGCCACTGCAGCCGGCGCGACCATTTGGAAGGACCTTGACTATTTTTATCCCTCCGACCCGCAGTTCAGCGCCTCACGCGCGCTTGTTTTGCCTAAAGTTGCATTCCAGAAAGGGACCCTCCAGTGAAGAAACGATCTTTCCTTTGCTCTTTTTTTTTTTCTGATCGCCGCCGCATCAGCTTCTATGCACATTATCAACAATGGTACTCCAGTCACGTTTTCCACCCACAACGGTGTCGAGAGGCTGTCAAGTCGGCTCCGCGTTTTCGGGCCTCAGTCACATTTTTGGCGTGTCCTCTTGTTCATCTCAATAACAACGTCAAATGTAAGTTTGTTATCTTATTATTATATTCTCATTCTCACACTCATCCTCGTTCTTATCTGTGTCTTGAAAGGGGATAGCATCAAGTGAGTTTTTTGTTTGCATTGGATTCTTGGTCCCACGCGGCGTGGGTCTCATGTTGATTTGAAGATAGCATCAAGTGAGTTTTTGTTTGCATTGGATTCTTGGTCCCACGCGGCGTGGTCTCATGTTGATTTGAAAATAGCACTCGGACATACGGCGATGCCCCCGTCGGCCCTCATATACCAAGTGAGGGGACTTAAGATTTGCCTCGCGCCTTTTCTGAGCTTTCGGAAACAAGTTTCTGGACATGCGAGTTTGGATGTGCAAACTAGTAGCCTTGGGGGACATGTTGATTATTGCCTGTGCGCATTTGCAACGTTGTGAATGACAATGAATCTGAGACAGCATTGCTAAAATCGCGTATCTTTGTTTCGTCACTGAGCGATGCTGAAATCCTTTCCGTGGGTTCAGCTGTCGACGTCGTGCCTGACTTAGGTCTTCGTGTTACCGTGTCCTTACATACATGGATGCACCGTATCTTTGATCATCTTGTCCATCCCTCGTCCGAGACCGGGACCTTTCCGTCCCCTCCAAACAAATTAGGGCAAAACTACCTCCCAGACCCTCACACATCCATCCGCACCCCCACTCACCACCCTCCCCTTCCCACCCTTCGTCGCGACATTGCTACTCGCGTCGGCATTGAGACCCACGCCCGCGCTGGGGAGCCAGGACACGACGGCCCCGCCCATTGGCGCAGCCCCAGCCACATGGACGTACCTCGAAAACGGCGCTTCGAGCGCGTACACGTACACGTGTGTGTCGAGCGAAGTCGACGCGAGGTGCGTCGAGGAGAATGCGAGCGACGTAATACGTGCCGTGTGGTGCGTCCATTTGTCGGTGCGTTTCTGTGTGTGCGCGAGAGAGATGAGCGTTGAAGCGGTTGGGATGTGTGGTTGGGGGGGCTTGACCCACCTCGGCAGTGTTACTGTCCAAGAGAACAATCTTGCCAACAGACTATTTGATAACATTGATCATCCCGGATTGTTAGTATCCATATCACCAAGTGGCACAAGGAGAAATACGCACATCGCCAGAGGCGATGTATCCTCCGTCCGCCGAGATCGCCACCGTCGTGAGCTGCCCTCTCGTGCTCACGCTCTCCGACACGGCCTTTTCGACGAGGGTCGACACGCGTCCGTCCCAGGTATACACATGGACCTTGTTGTCGTCCTATCGTAGCACGCACAGTGTGCACCACAGGGTGGTCGTCATGTGAGTTCCCGGTGATCCGAGTACACTGATGTGACATGAGGCAAAACCCACCTCACCGCCCACGACGACGATGCTGCCAGACGCAGAGACCGAAACGGCCTTGTACGTCGGCTTCAGGGTATATAACGTTTGATTGTTCCGCACGGCTTGGACGTTGGTCCTGCCCGTCTTCTCGGCATGAACGATAAACAACGTCCCATCTGCCGTGGTCGCGAGCGCCTTTGGCTGCCCACTAAGGGCGAGCGTCGCCTGTCTGTTCAGTCCAGTCCAATCCAGTTAGCCTTTTTTCCTTTCAGGAGGTAACGGACGCGAGCTGTATTGTACGCCAAGGAAGAAGAAAAGGGACGCACGTGAACCCGACCGCTGGATCGACCTCCAGAAGTCTATCGTCGAACCCAGCGGTATAAACCTGTCCACCGACACGCGCAGTTACGGCCGACACGAGGTTCGTGTGGCCCTCGCCTTGGACTTTGACGGAGCTGCCCGTCTCCTGTGAGGCGGTCTGGTACTGGAACGCACGCCCGTCGGCGGTCCCAACAAAGAACGTCTCGCCCAACGGACAGAGCGCGCCTGAGGTAACCGACTTTTGAGGAGCCTTGTGCGGGACATCAGAAGGGCTGTGCTCGGCAAGGGATGGAGTGATGGGGGACAAACCTGGATTACGCGTGTGACCTTGGCGCTATCCTCGCGCACGTCGACGACGTTGAGTACCCCGCACATGGAGAGTGAGACGATCTCGTGGTGATTCACCCAGACATTTCCGACCTGTTGGTTCGCGACGCCCTTGTCGAACGACAACGTAGACACGTTCCTTTGCGTGCTGGCGTCCCCTGTGATCCGAATGTGAGACAAAACTTGGAAGAGAAACCGGAAGGGACGTGCTCACACAACTTGACAGTATTGTCCATCGAGGACGTGACGAATCGATCGCTTTCCGAGCTCCACGAACATGCCATCTACATGTCATTTCGTATTTGATCTTCCATGTTTACAAGGGGAGTTCTCGGGACGTACGATGCTACCCTTGTGCGGGCTATCCATAACGTCCGCAACCTTGTCCCCATTCTCCCCGTTGTACAAGACGATCTTGAAATCCGAACCGACGCTAACAAAGTGCCCACCATTAGGTGCGTATTTGATGTCTTGCACGAACTTGGTGTGTTCTCGGATCGTCTGTCGTCGCGTGATATATCATCCGCCGATCAACTATCCTCCAATCAATGTTGACGCACCTTGACGTACTTGAACGGGGGGCCTCGGAGGCGACTGCTCAAGCCCAAGATGAATCGATAGACGGACAATTGAACATACCTTGGTGGAAATTGATGACAGCACCGTCGTCCGATGTGACCGCACGATATGGCCGTTTCGGGCGAATAGACACAGCATTGATAACCTGTGCGGTCAAGAAGAGATACACCCTCCATAACTGTACCCGTAAACAAACGAACGGCGAACCTTGGAATGGCCTGTAATTTCACCCGTCGACGCGCCGGTGTTGCGCAAAAAGGCGTGTGCGAATCTTCAGGGTCGTTCACGGAACACACGAGGAGCAATACATGAACACTTGGGGTGCGGGCGTTTCAGAGGGGCGAGACGAGACGTACTTTTCCCGCCCGTCTCCTGCGGCGATGAGCCGCTCGCTGTCAGCATCCCAAGCAAGATCATTTCTGGTTCGGCACCATGACACCAGTGAGGTAGATGACTCGGATCAGCCACTGGCACCGCGAGACTGAGAGAAAGAAAATCAGACTGACATGCGTCCGGTCAAGACCTTGTACTCTCCAACCACGGAATGATCTTCGTTGACCGTATCCCAAATCTTCACTAGCGACAAGCAGAATGCGAGGTGAAACAGATAGTAGACGCAATCAGTCACGGCGGGTCCCAGCGTAGGCGCAAGAGATGGGCGTACCGAGCCCAGACACGTCTGCAGAGGCGCAATAGAACCCGGACGGCGAGAACCGTGCGACGGTTGTTTCCTTGGCATGTCCCGTAAACGACGTACTCAAACCCGGATGCTATGACGGCCCATTGAAAAGTGGCGTTCAGCAGAATCTGAGTCTGAGCCAGACACAGAACCCACCTTCAGATCGAGAATCTCGAAAGGTGTATTAGACGCGTGCCATCTTTGGAGAGTAAGGTGTGAGACGGCACTTACGATCACGCTGCGTCCGTTGGCGTAGATGATCTTATCAGACCCTTTAACGTTGGCTGCAGCGAGCTTGGTCGATCGACCACGCTCTGTCCCAGGGTTGCACGGATAAAGTGCCTGTCGCGTGTAGTTCATTTCGTTTCCTGTACCAGATACTAAGAAAGCAGAGCAAGTGTCGGATAATCGAGGTATCAATCAGAAGTTTGAAACCTGCTGCGGTTGCAAACAGGGGCTTTCCATTTTCGGAGAGCATCACTCAATGGCGGAGTCAATGCAGCGAGAGCCATTCATTAGAAAAAGCAAGACGCCTAATGTAATACGCCGTTTGAAGGGGAAAATCATGGAAAGGAAAATAGATGAGAGCAGAAAAAAGAACATAGCGAAACATTTTTAATCATCCACCACGCAACATTCATCCGCAGAATAGTTTTTCAGGGGGTCCTTCCGTAAGGCCTCGGTCTCGGACAACACGGCAATTCCCTTTCCGGCGACTTTCGGCTTCATGACTGTTTCAGGTGCAACCAATCCTACCGATGTGCTAGGAGTTTCAGGCTAATCGTTTGACGGACCAAAGCGAGACCATGTTGAGAAGACACCTTTACATTATGCAACGGACACGCTCACCTCATCACGGAATGGTGTGAACCTTGGAGTACAAGTAGTATCACCCTCCAGGCAGTCTGGATCCGCGTTCCTGGCAGGAGTCTTGGGTGGCAACTTTGTCGTACGAGTAGTGGTCGACTCTCCTGGTGCCAACTCCCCTGGACCGGGGTCTCTGTACGGAACAATCTTGGATACACTGCTTGCGCTGGTTCCCAGTGTGCTCGAGCCAGAGGCCACGCGGCGTGTGCGTCCCACGTTCTTCAGTGTTGTCCCAGCGGCTTTCTGAACTTCGGGGACGTTCTCCTTGACACGCGACTTACGCGTCCCAATATCGGGATACGACATGCGAGACTCCTCCTGGGGTTCAGAGCCCGTTGGGTCAACAAAGATTTGGAGGCGGGAATTCGAGACTGATCTCGACCCAGACCCAAAAACGTCGCTTTGCGATGATGACGGTGCACGTCTCTGCCCAAGAGACCCCGAAGATGATGAGGACGTTACGCCCAGTGCTGTACGTCTGGTGGATGGTTCGGGGACAGGCGGCGGCGGCATTGAAATACTAGACATCATCCGCTTTTGAAACTCTGTATGCTTGCTCTGCAGATGATCGAGTGGTTGAGCCTGTCGCGCAATGCCGAGCAAGAACACCGAATCGGCATCACTCTTCCTGAAATCAAAGAGGTCCGTGTGTTACTCAAAGGACGCCACAGACGACAAAAAATCGACGTACCGTCCTTGCCGCTCCAGTATCGCCGCATACTCTTCATACAGGAGGGCATGATGTGTGCCGATATCGTTCGCGAGCAAGAACCTGTAGATCATTGTCTGTTTCTCTACGAAGCTCGCATACAACACCCAGAGCTTGAGGTACTTGAGCTCCCCTCTCCATATGCCACCACGATGATCCTTGAGCACTCTCGTCGCCTCTTCCAACAGCTCAAGAAGACCCGATTCGGCACTTTGTCCCTGAGGATAATTCTCCACCGTCCAATTGACAAATCGGACGTATGCTTCGAGTGGATCGTCATCTTCGTCTTGTAGTGCGACTTCGACATTGAGTCGGTGTCGTTTACGCGCAGAATTGAGCTGTGCATCGCGTTGGGCATGTGGGGTGGTCAGAATGGCAGACAGGGTAGTGACACGCCGCCCCGATGCCAATGGCTGGATATTCTCTTTTGCAGCCTCCAGCACTTCGATGTCGACGATGGGCGGCGATTCGGTAAAGACGTCCTGTTCCATATTCTCTGGTTCTGCCATGCCACACAGTCAAGCTTGTTTGCGGATCGTGCAAGATGGGACGCGCGCTGAACAGACATCACGTGAAAATCACGTGGTACCAACCTGTTTTCTTTAATTGCAGCCTTACATGTTTTGAAACAGCCTGCGTTTTGAAACATAGATACGACAGATGGGCCGAGATAGCGACCTTGACATATCTGCCCACTTGAAACGGACCCCGCAGCGGGTTCTCTTCTCAGCATCATAATGCACCCTCATTTATGTCTCATTGGATTCGCGGTTACGGTCTCCCGATCTCCCGAAGACAACGCATCAAGTTCCCTTCAAGATGGTGTTCCACCCGCACCCGTGCTCGAACCGGACTTCTCAAACACGAGTCCATCCGACGGTGATTACAGAACAATCTTCTCCCGAATCCTCATCTAGAATAGGGGAATGGCAATTTTACAGAAGCACCAATGTCTCTTGCGCTCGCCCTCGGTCTCACAGCACGGTCAGAAGGTGCCAAGTCCTCGGCCTTCACGTGATGTGTCGCGCCTTCGAACGGCGAAACTTGTCCATTCTACCGTCTGCATCATCCATGATGTTTCAGATGTCCATCTTCTATCGTATTAATGACATATGCCGTGGAATCCCGAGAACGTGATACGCTGCACAATCCGAACCCGCCCGAGGTCGTGTCCTTGCTGTGTAGTCCCGTATCTTTCCGTATGATGGACGAAACTTGTCGCTTGAATGGTACCGAATCGAACCACTGGATCATACTCGCCGCTCAACCGATTCGGTTCACAAATTCCTCGGGAGCTCCATTCAAATGATACGCACCGGTGAACCGCTGACCCGCCGCAGTCACATGGAAAGTCTGGACATCCCTTTCAATCCCCACTCGGGCATCTCCATCGTGCCCGATCAACGTTTCGTCCCCATTTCACAATTTTCGGTTCACAGCGGGAGCTTGAAATGCCACAGGGGTGATCTGGGCAGCAGTAGTAAGTTAGTAGTAGTAACACGTTAATTCTCTCGTTCGTCATTGAACTCTGAGTCGTCCGAATCTCTTTTAAGTTCCTTCCATGTGAGTAAACATATCCATCTACGTCTGTGTCTTTGGTCCTGATATACATAATGCAGTCGTGGAGCCATCGGCCAGTAGACTTGGCCGAGCACCCGATATAGTTCCAAGTCCCAAGTCCCAGACACGTGGCGTGGTAGTCGCACCTGTCATTGGCCCTGAATTTGATTCAAGTTCGCCGTTTGTCTGTTCATGGCAATTAATATGAATCGCACCATCGATGCATTTTGAGTTTGATTCAATGGTTCAGTACTACTCACTAACATCGGCGGGTTGATGAACTTCACCTCTTTTTTCTTAGCACGTATCACTTCTCCGACGGGGTACTTTATGCGAGCCGAAGTTACCAAAGCAGAACGTACTCCGAACCTTGCACCAACGGCGGTAAACACTATCCGACGTTAACCCTAAATGTACGTCACCGTAGAGTTTCAAAAAAACCTTGGCCCAGTCTAGATTGTCACCTTTCAAGACAGCGAATCCATGAATACACACTATCTTGTGACGCATGGCATCGGAGGGTCCAAAGGCCGATCGTCCATAATCGGTATGCGTTTTGTCCAGGCTGAGAGCAAAAATTCTCCCTTGTGAGATAATATGCACCACTATGTCATCCATTATGAAAGTCTACATCATGGCATATTGCCGCTCGCTTACTATCCATCCGCCGACCGACACAACAGCACCAAGTTCTCAAGTCATGTCTGTAATGAATCGCATTTGTAAATTGGTTGCAGCATGATACACATTCACGTCGTAAGGACGCGGGTCGAGTTCAACACCGATCCGATTCTACCCTGAATTAGGATTTTGCTTTATACTCTTCCCTGCAGGCCTGATGGTATGAAGTAAAGAAAGAAAGGAAATGCACGCCGACATTTACTAATCGACGGGGAAGCCATAGAAAACTCGTACAATGGTTATTTTAGAGATGATGATAAATCGGGTTAGATGGTCCGGTAGAGGTGAACCATTTTGATATATGGACTATTGAGCGGGACCGACGACTTCTTGTTTGACCCTGGAGAACTTGGCAATCGTGGCATCGTCCACACCGAGGTGTGCTTTCACGAGCTCGTGTGGTACAAGCGCGAGCCATTGATTCAGGGAGACATCCTCGAATTCGCCTAAGACAGACACAATGAGGGAATGGAATGCATAGATGCGGGAGCGGGCATACCTGAGCGGAATATTTCGAGGAGGTGCAAGGTCGAGTTGCCAGTGTTCTCGATATAGTGGCCTGTCACGGAGCAACCCTCAGTTCGGATCTAGCAGGACAAAGTTGGAAAGAGGGCTAACCATATGAAGGTGGGATGTATGCGACATCACCACCCTGTCATCACCGTCGGTAAACCATTCCACCGAGAACAATGACTCTTACCTGGAAGTCGAACGTCTGTGCGTTGGACGACGAAGCGTAAGCCGTGATGCGAGCGGTGCCAGAACTACAGAACTATTGAGACTCCAAAAGGGTCACCGACAGTGTAGGACTCACAGGAAGAAGGTCCATTCTGGTTGCGTTGGGTGCCACTTTTACAATTGTTTGAGTTTTTAGACCCGAGATGAACGGTATAGAGATTACTTACGTGGAGTTCACTACACCGGAACTAGTTAGCTGTGTCTTCATGTTTAGACCAATGAAATCTACATACCGCATGCCGCCAACTTCGACGTGGACGTCTACCGCACAGATTGTCTGAGCTGCTGGGAACAATCTGGTGTCGACGACCTTGTAAGATCCTCCAGGTGCCTTAGTGGCATCCATACTGGACATAGGGAACGTGTAGTTTAGTGGAGTATTATTTGGCACAACCATGTCGCTGTATACATCCTCGGGCGGAGGAGTAGCTAGGAGGAACAGACGGGTCAGAAGAGTCCACGAGCACATATCAGGATGACGTACAAGGAAATATGTATAACTCATGGCTGGGAATGTGATCAAATGCCGACATATCAACCTGGAAGTTCTTGGCGATGACCTCTTTCGGAACATGTGCTAGCCAATCCTATCCAACCGTTCAATTGACGCATATCGAAGAAGACGACAAGAATACTTGCAGTGAGCAAGAAGGTGGAATCTTCGCTGAAGGAGCCATTATCAAAGATCAGGAGGAACTCGGCACCATCAGCGGTGGTGTTTTTGGCCTGAATACTATGGGGGAATCCGGGGGGGAAATACCACAAATCTCCAGGCCCCTTTGAGAATCGTCAGGATGAATGAGAATGCATCACGACGAAATGACATACCACATCCTGGAGGTAAATCTGTCCTTGGGGAGTCAAGCAACTGACTCGTAGGTAGCCTGAGAGTACATAAGCCCATTCAGCGTCTGTGTGCCAGTGCATTTCACTGGCAGTCTATGAGCGCCCAGAGCAGCGCGCTTATTTCGTGATACTCACCGGATGGCGCCTGCTTCTAGGCGCATGTTTACACCAGCGATCGCAGTGGCAACGGACATCTGATTGACTAGTATCAATCAGTACCTGCACAAGAATACACCTCATGCGAGTACGAACCATTCTGCTGGCGAGCCCAGCCACCCGCTTGGAGACGGTTGTGACTGAGAGAGAATGGCCATTTGAAGTTGTCGCTGTACAATAATTGCAATGAATCACATCAATGAAGTAAACATGGGAGCTTAATCCCACTTACACAACGCCGCTGTCCGTCGTTGGAGGGGCAAGGGCATTCGAGTTTTCAATCTCCAAGGGGACATTTTCTGGGCCAAGAATATCACTGCCTAGTTCCCCACGAATGGGTTGCGGGCTGACATCGACTGATTCCGCTGTCCATAGCGAATAATTCGGATCACTACTGGCATAGGGTACAGCGGGTGCAGCTGCAGGCGCACGAGGAAGGGACGGGTCGGACTGAGCAATAGCCGTCGATGCAATGACGGCCAATGAATAAAGGAGGGACCATGAGTGCATTGTATTGAGAGCACCAGGCGAAGGGGGTAGATAAAATTTACACACAGAATCGGTTCATTCTCAACAGTCTGTTTTATACAGTGACTCGGTTGAGGGTTAGCGCGTCGTGAAACCCCGATTGAGAGCAGGGTCAATGGTTCTGGATTACGGCAAGCGGTGGTAACACATTGACACATTTCCGGGTGTTGCATTACGACACTTCCAAATAAGCATGGCCAGCTTGAGATTCCTCTAAGGGTTAGCCGCCGACCAACGAGATTCGAATCTGCCACCTAACTTGAACGTTTGAACCATGGTGCAGACTCGTCATCAATCGCTCCGACCTATACTCATTCGATGCATTAGTTATCAATTGTTATTCTGGGCACCTCTGAGACCTATGAATAGCATACCCCCTAGACTCGGATCTCCGTTACTATCCAAATCTCTTTGATGCGGCTTTTTGATCAAATCGGGCGCGCTGCGGACTGGTACTTGTATCCATCAGCCATGTCCGAGATATACCTCTTTGGCGCAGCGAAGACGACACCACCCTGTCGAGGCAAGGGGCGAGCAGCGCACCAGTGCGGCACCACCGAATAAACTGATGGGCCTGGCAGTACCGCAGGCCACCACTGCCTGTCGGCTGCACAGAGGCCCACTGATGGCCAAAAAAACATTGTAAATGTTATCCAAGGAATCGATCATATTATTGGTATGGTTCATCCAGAGCCCTTCGTATTCTTTTTCTCAGTCATGGGTAAACCAAAAATCATGGAGGCTCGTGAACTGCGCTCATACATATGCTCGCAACGAGCCATGGACCACCTCAGTTCGGCGCGACTTGTGCGGAGAATTGCAAACAACTACAAAATTAAATGTGATATATTTATGTGCATTGGGAGATAAGATTGACCGGTTGACCTCCGAGAATCGGGAGCTTCCGGATCTTTAAGTTGCGGGATATGTCGGTTGGTTGGTAGCACATGCAACAAATCCCGCCGAAAAGCCACGGCGAATTGTGTACTCTCACATCGGACGAACGGGTGTGCACACGGAGACATCGTGACAGACGACTGGGCATCATTTATGAGCCATTGACGGACTAGACCGAGAGATGGACGCAAGAAAGTTATGGGTAACTCTTTATATACGTACCCACGTGTTCGGCGAGGAGGGGGGATAGAATTCAAAACCGAAAATAACCATTCAAACCGATACGCTTTAAATAACTTCTTTTAAATTCTTTTTATATCGCACGAACCCCGCCGTTCGTAACGCGACGGGTTGCCTGGCATATTGGGAGTCGGACATGCTTCCGATCCTCGCGGGAACGCATAGGAAGTATGTGTCCATTCACATCGCGGTGGTTTCAACATCGACCGCAAACGGACTCCCCAGGCTGCCGTGAGGTGTATCAGTATGTTTCCAATGAAACGTGCCAGTGAGTAGTAGCCCAACTACATCGTGGCGCAGAACGTAACTTGGGCCGTCATCATGATCTGAGCCTCGTGGAATAGCAAGAAAGGGAGGCCCGCATAAACGTCGTTACACCACGCAGAAGCACGAAGGCTCTAAAGTAGTGCACGAATCGCGAAAATCGTATATGGAGCGGTAAGTGAAATGAAATCCGCGCAACTTACCTACATTGACAGAAAGAATAGGTAGTGTGGAGATAAGGTAGACCGTGACGTTCAACGTCAACTGAATGTGGAAGTCCAGAGTTTGTGTTTCTGGGGAGTTTGAGAGTAGTTCAAGTGGAGTCATATATATATATATAGTGTATCGATATGCCGCAGGACACGTAGGTGTCCGATTCCTAACATTAATCAGTGACACAAAGGAAAATCCACCAAGGATCTGGGCGAGTCCAAGAAGTGAGCCAATTGTACGGTGATCCACACTTCGGAGCGGGCTATTCAGCCCGATGGACGAATCCGCGGTGAGTCAAAGAGGTGATCGCACATCAAGGAATGGGAGATATTCTACTGACGTGTCAAAGGTTCCCTAGTAGCGCTACACAAAGTGACTGTAAAGATACTGTGGCGAAATGCTTACGTAATATTTCCACGCGTGTACCCGAATTTTCTTGTGGCAAGCAGGCCACCGCGTGCAGGCGTTGACCAACACCTTGACGTCCAGCACAGGCTGTTGGCTTTGTTAGAGGGTGCGTTTCTGCTCCTTGTCTTGCTAGATCTCGTTGCTCACTTTGCAGTTGCATCCAGGTTAGACAACTACGACCGATAATCAATGATGGCTTCTGGATATGCCTCTCCTCCTTTGCAAGAAAGCGATGGCCCACAGCCCCACCCTTATATTCACGACCCCATACTGTACATCTCCAATCTCCCACCTTATGTTACAGACGAGAATCTTGCGATTACCTTTCAGTCTTGTGCGCCTTTCAGACCCAATATTCCACGCGACGGGACCAACCGCCCGCTTTCTGGGACGATTGAGTTCAAGTTCCTCGAGAAAGGTGTGACCGTTCATCATGTGTGATGTGTTTCTAGTCATCGACATTGTCTTCCATAGCCGAAAAAGCACTAGCTACTTTACAGTCGCGTCCCATGCAAGGCCTTCAACCACCCGTACTCCTCGTCCTCTCGCCTTACCCCCCAACCTCACCGCCCACCTCCCTTCCCCCTCCCTCCGCACTACCACGTCTTGTGAAGCATCTCCCGATTGGCTTCTCCGATAGCCAGTTGTATGACCTCTTCCGACCTTATGGCGCTCTTGCATCAGTTCGCACGCAGACTGGATTTGGAAGTGATACCGGAGTCGTAGAGTTTTGGCGTGAGGAGGATGCTCGCATTGCAGAGGAAGCTATGCATTGTTTCGATGTGGAAGGCCAAAACATCGCCGTAACAATATACCAGGGCAGAAGGACTAGTGGCACTGCCTCCGAGTTCAGTGCTCACGCTCCCACTTTCGTGCCATCTGGCTCTGTGTATCCCTACCCCGCACAGGTAATACATTTCTGTTTTGATTTCTACTGTTTAACACCATATCCAATAGTATTCCCCTCCCCGTGCTCATCCATTCGCTACTCCGCCCCGGGCCCCTATTTTTGTCCATGGTCCAGGACAACAAGTTCAACCTGCCCCTCTGAGTGGGCCCGGTTCAAATAGTCACAGTGGTCTTATAGATCCATGCAATTTATTCTGCAAGGTGACTTCAGAGTGCACTCACTTTTGACCATACCTTTATGTTTGATATTTTAAATAGAATCTAGATCCGGAAATCGATTCAAATGGCCTTTTCACCCATTTCCGTCAGGTAAATACTTGCTCTCTTGGGATTTGGCTTCTTATCCATTGGTGCATCTAGTTTGGGCAAATTGTCAGGTAAATTGTATATATTGTGAAATGTTTTGTTTGTCTAATCATTAATCATTACTCAGTGCACGAGTAATGCGCAATGAAACCGGCGACAGTCGTGGGTTCGGCTTCGTCTCCTTCCAAACACCCGATCAAGGTTTGTATCATCAAGATTGGACTACTGCATCCGATTGCTCATTGCTATTCACAGCGGCCGCCGCGATGCATGGTATGAACGGAGTGTTTCTTGGCTCGAAACAACTGGTGGTCAGATTACATGAACCCAAGCAATTACGCCAGGAGAAATTGGCTCAGCGTTTTGGTCATAATGGCCACCCACGTAGCGCTAGTGGTGCGACAAGTCCGACCGCGAGCGAGGGTGGTGAAAGTTATGTTGGTTTCTCCAGTCCTCGGTT
>JBBPRT010000025.1:0-43789 GCA_038093175.1 Boletus hoseneyae
CAAAGGAAAACAAAAGGCCGTCGAGCCATCCATGGATGATGCGAGCGTGAGTATATCCGCGCCGAACGGGACGACCAAGACGCGCAATCGACCACGCGGCCCTTCGGAACAAGACCTGCCGTCCACCTCGGCGTCTCGAGCACACAAGCGTGCGAGCGCCGTGGTGTCATCGCCGCCCTTGTCCCCTATCTCAAAGAAGAAACACAAGCCTGTGGTGGGGGTGGATGAGAGTGTGAGCAGTGTCATCCCTCCGCGTCGGTCGGGGCGCCTGGAGGGCCCGAGCAAGCCTCCGGAATACACACACCCTGGCTCGAGTTCTCTCTCGCACGTTCCCTCAGAACCTCCCTCCCTTTCTCGTACGGCATCCATCAAGCGCGTGCGACTGATCGTCCGCAAGCCTCCCCCATCGTATACAAATCCGCGCCAAAAACCGCCACCTCCAAAATTCGCCTCGAACCTGACCGATTTTCTGTCTTCATATGTCTCACTCGACGAGCAAGAGCAGACGCTCGAGACGCTGGAACAACTCGCACAAAAAGAAGCAGCGCTGCGTGACAAGATTGACAAGCTGAACAAGCAGGGCCGGTTCGCGCCGTTTATGTATGGCGAGTCGTTTGCGAGGAAAGCGACTGCTGCACCTGTGCTTGCGATCACGGCGAACCCGAACGCGCGCGATCCGAGGCGGTCCAAGGACATGTGGGAGCATATTGTGGAGACGATCGTCCAGCGGGGACGGCATGGAGGAGCGGGAGTGCTTGTGCGGGGACGACAGGTGGCGGCGCAGGTGGCGAACCGGATACAGGCGTACTGGGATCAGTCGGCAGTGAGAGAGGATAAGGCGAGAGCGCAGGAGGAGAAACGGGTGAGAGCGCTAGCAAAGGCGACGGTCAAGATGGTAGTGGCCGAATGGAAAAAGGCTGTCTTTGTGAGTCGTTGGTGGTGGTTGTGGCGTGATTGATTGACTTTTTTTGATAGTATGTTCGAGAGCAAGAGCGGCAACGGGCAGAGGCCGAAGAGATGCGTCGGGGGCATGAGCATTTGGATGCGATTTTGGACCAGTCTGGGCAGATATTGGAGACGCAGCAAGTGGACCTTTCAAGAGGCGACCTGTCGCGGTCCAGGAGTCGTTCAGGCAGTGTGTCGGCATCGGACTGGGACCGGGAGTCGGCGGGGACGAGCGAGGATGAGGGGGAACACCACGATGAAGAGAACGAAAATGAACGCGAGGAGGGATCTGGAGCGGAGAGTGCGGAAGAGTTCGGTGGTCTGGGAATGATGGAGGATGTTGATCACGATGCCGATGTCGATGTCGATGCTGATGTTGGCGAGGATGAGGACGGTGGAGAACAGGAGGATACCGATGGGGAGAGCAGCGACGGGGATGACGATGAACAAACGACGCACGCGTTACTAGGACCACCATCCGCTGTGCCTGCCCCGCCTGAACGCGCAGACGCAGACGCGGTGATGCGGATGGATTCACAGACGCTTCCATCCGAGTTTGCTATCGACAAGAACGCAGCGATGTTGGGCAAGGCACCGGGGGTGTTTGAGGATGCGGTGGCATCACCGAGCGTGCCTTCGGATATCGACTCGATCGCCCGTACGCCGACGTTGGGTGATGCGCGTTCGCCGGCGTTGGAGAGCTTTTATGATTATCCTTTGCGAGACGATCCGTCGCCTGCGTCGAGCGTTATTGAGCATGACCCTGTCAAGGACGGTGATGGTGATGGATCGGTCGTGGTGGTTGATGAACAAGCCAACACGGTCGTGGCTGCGCCGGGGCCAGAGGTGGGTGCAACGTTGGACGTGAAGGACCAAGCGGAGAACAATGACGCATCGCAACCGCTTCCGGCTGGTGACACCGTCTCTTCCGAGGTGCAGCAAGCCGATGCACCCATGGAGGACGTCCAGAACGACGCGTTTGCTCGCATCCCAGAGTACTTGAAGCAGTTTGCTGTCGCACCCGTCGATTGGTCGCCCGAGGACAAGATCAAGCCACCGTTACTTCTGCGCGGTGTACTCCGACCGTACCAACAGAGTGGACTGGAATGGCTTGCGTCGTTGCATTCTAATAATCTAAACGGTATCTTGGCGGACGAGATGGGGTTGGGGTACGTTTTCGGTCAAAACGAGCAAGATACGTGCCATTCACAATTTTTCTTTGCAATAGGAAAACGATTCAGACGATTGCGTTGCTTGCGCATTTGGCGTGTGATCGGGGGATATGGGGGCCACATCTCATCGTACGTCTGTAGCCTTTCTTTCAGGAACGTCTTTTGTTGATGGCGAATGGATCGTCTAGATCGTTCCGACGAGCGTTCTGCTCAACTGGGAGATGGAGTTTAAAAAGTTTCTCCCCGGGTTCAAAACGCTCAGTTATCATGGTAGCACCAAACGTCGGAAAGAACTTCGTCAGGGATGGTACAATAAACACCACTTCAACGTGTGCATCACGTCGTACACGCTCGCGAGCCGGGACGCGCACATATTCAAGCGCAAGATGTGGTACTACATGATCCTCGACGAGGCGCACATGATCAAGAATTTTAGGTCTCAACGATGGAATATTCTTCTCATGTTTCGCTCTTTTCGGCGGTTGCTCCTCACCGGAACGCCTTTGCAGAACAATTTGACCGAATTGTGGGCGCTGTTGCAGTTTCTGATGTCGGGCACCAACTTTGCAAATCTCAAAGAGTTTGGAGAGTGGTTCTCGAGTGCGTGTTTTTTCCTCCGTTTTCTGGAGGGACGCTTACAACTTTGTCTTAAGATCCATTGGAGAAAGCGATCGAGATGGGTACTATGCTGGATGACGAAAACCTGCAGCGCGTTTCGAAACTACACACCGTCTTGCGGCCTTACCTCCTTCGTCGACTCAAACGCGACGTCGAAAAAGAGCTTCCGAGCAAATACGAACATCTCGTTCTGTGTCCGCTCTCCAAGAGGCAACGTTTCCTGTACGACGAGTTCATGTCGCGTGCACACACCCGCGAAGCGCTCGAATCGGGCGTATACCAAAAGATTGCCAACGTCCTGATGCAGCTTCGCAAGGTGTGTAATCATCCGGACCTGTTCGAGGTTCGGCCGGTTGTCACGTCGTTCGCCATGACGCGTTCTGCGATTGCCGATTTTGAGATCAAGGAACTACTCGTTCGACGGGAGCTGCTCAGGGTGGAAGACGAGGAGCAGGTCAATCTTGACCTGTTTGGACTACGATTCGTGGATCAACAAGACGTGCCGCTATTGTCTGCGTTGGAAACGCGTCGTTTGGACGCGACACATCGGTTACCGCTCATATCAGAGATGCCGGGGGAGCCGCCGCCAAAGGATACGCGGACGATTGCGGGGTATCGTGCGTGGCGTGATTATCAACAGCGCGTGCAAAAGGTTGCTCGGTGGGCGCAGATCGGCTATGTGAACCGCCTGCGGTGTGCTCGGGTGCCGATATATGGGCAGGATCTGTTGAGGATCGTCCGAGGTTGTCATCGTCCCATCTCGCCGCTATCCGCTGTCGACGTGAAGACGGCGTACTTGGACACGGTGACCACCGTGAATGCCTTGGTGAAATCATACGGAGAACGCGAGGAGCAAATGTCGGGCGTCATTGACAGGTTCGCGTTTGCGACGCCTGCCGTTGTTGCGCTGGATCTTCCCCGATTGGCGCTGAGTGGATGCGAGAAGCCACTCATGTCGCGTCCGCCCACGTTCGGCGATGTCTTGCATCGCGCCAGCGTCAAACTTCAGATCGCGTTTCCCGACCCGTCTTTGTTACAATACGACTGTGGTAAGCTACAGGAACTGAGTCGGTTGCTGCGGCAGAGAAAGGCGGGGGGACACCGAATATTGATTTTCACGCAGATGACGCGGGTGTTGGACATTCTCGAGATCTTTCTCAATTTCCACGGCTATCTGTATCTTCGGCTGGATGGCGCAACCAAGATCGAGGATAGGCAGTACATCACGGAGCGGTTCAATGCGGATGCGAGGATTTTTTGTTTTATCTCGTCCTCTCGGTCTGGTGGTGTTGGTATCAAGTATGTGTTTTTTTTTCCGTTTCATTTTATTGGGATATTGATCGAGCCGATACTAGTCTGACTGGCGCGGATACGGTCATATTTTATGATAGCGATTTTAATCCGCAGATGGATAGACAGTGTGAAGACCGGTGAGCTATCTCGTTTTTCGACGTGCCCCTTCGCCGACGTGGTAATCTCTTTAGTGCCCACCGCATCGGACAGATTCGCGACGTACACATTTACCGGTTCATATCCTCGCACACGGTGGAAGAAGCGATGCTCATGAAGGCGAACCAAAAGCGCTCGTTGGATGATATCGTCATTCAAAGAGGCGAGTTTGATTGGCGGACGCTGTTCGAGGACGATGGTGCGTTGACGAAGGCGCTAGGGGAGGTTGAGGATTCCGAGGACGCACAGGCGGCTGTGATTGCAGCGAGGGAAGAGGACGTCCTCGAGGGTGCTGATCAAGCCGACTTTGGCGCGGAGGAGATGGCGGAGTCACGTGGGGGTGAAGCCGAAGCAGAGGAAGGTGAGCAGGAGCATGAGACCGACGGGGGAAGTGTGTCGGACTATATGATCCATTTCGTGCGAACGGATTGGGATTTCTTTCGAGATTGGCGGCTGTAGCGTTGTCCTCGTTTGCTTTCTTGTTGTCATCACCACTCCGTGTGTTGGAAAATGAGCGATTTTTTTTGGCATCTTGGACTAGATATTCTATTACTACATTATGTGTTGTATCGTTGGAAGTTGTCACGTGGTTGCATTTACACTTGTCCAATGTCGTTGCTCACCTTTCTGGGTCTGAGGCAGCCCAAGTACAACCGGACACCACTCACACTCGCTGATCTCCTCCACCGCACCTTCGTCGGCGGGCTCGCCGCGCTCAGCATCTACGGAATCTACCTCGGATACTCTGTTCACGAGCACGTCATGACCAAGGGCAAAGGTGCGTGCAGCGCGTACGACTTAGGTCCCCGTTTTCTGATCCCCGCACTTTGTTTCACTTGTCTAATCAGAGGTGTGTATCGTTTGTTTCACGGCGTCGTACAGTCCCTGGATTGAGGCTGAGACTCTGGTGATGTGACATGGAGGCACTCGCGCTGAGGGAGGCTGAAACCAAGGCACGCGAAGAGGCACAGGTAAATGTCGACTTTTTATTATTCTTGTTATCGCCGGGATGCGCTCTGAACGCGAGAAAAAAAAAAAAAAAGGCTGCAGAGGAGGCCCGAGAACGGTCCTTGGCGGAGGCCGCCCAAGCTGCACTCCCAAGGCGGACATAGGGATTGCGTTCCGAGGTGGGTGATGGGCTCGAAACACTGGCTTCATGATCACCCAGTGGCTGGTTTCAATTCCCTGCCAGTCGTCCAGAAATCTGATGCTGGTTGATGTAGGCAGGCGGCTTTATTTCCATCGGCCAACCACTGATGCGGTAAAACTCGGATTCGCAACAATATCACGAGCGTCATGTGCCACCGTGTTACCGTACGTCTCGAGGCACATGTACTATTCATTGGGCCGGGTCTCAAGCTGTCCACTCGAAAATACATCTATTCTGCACCAAATATACATACGAAAAAATACACAACACGCAACCCGGCACAGAATGACGTTCTCACCCTTCAAGGAAGCGCGAGCCAAGCTGCAACCAACTTGGGGTAGTTGGGTGTTCCGAGGCCCGTCACAGGGTCCCAACCAATTGTGGCATTGAATCCGTTGGTTCCGCATCCCGGGTTGTCTCCCATGGTAATATCGTTGAAGACCCCAGCGAATGCGGGGGAATATATCTGTTGAAAAAAAGCCCGTCATGATGGGCGGAGTGCTTCGTGGGACACGATTTCACTCACTGTCGGGTTGATGAATCCAATAGTCGATTTGCCTGCTGCGAGACGAGCGTCGTTGATCATCGTAAAGATCGCGCCGCTAACTGGAGAGGAGCAAGACGTTCCGTAAACAAGCTCGAATTCACCATCGATCTAAGTCACGCGGAAGGAATGTGAGCATGGTCGTTTGTCCAGAGAGGTAGGATGACTCGACGTACTGCAACGACATAGTTTGCACCGTTAGCGGAAATGTCAGGGTAAGCACGAGACTGTTCACTTGTTAGCTTTTCCATCTTGGAGTGAAAAATATGGACATACCCCGGTAGCGTTCCACATGGTTGTTGGGTAGTCAGGGTAGTAGTTTGTCAGGTAGTAGTCGACAGCCGTCGCCTGATACTCGGGCATAGCAAAGTAGTTGCTGAATCCACCACCAGAGTAGATGACCTCCTCGCAAGCCGTCTCGGGATCGTAGACCGTGGAGCCGTATGGGACCATGGTGGCACCAACGGACGTGATGTAAGGGCAGGTTCCAGGGAAAGTGGGGTTGAACATCGTTCCATTGATAGTTTGAGTTCCTACGCGTCACCATCGAGTCAGGCTAAGAACGGGATTGGGCAAGGAGAGGCTTACCATTGGGGTTCAAGCAAAGACCTCCGTTGCCCGCGACACCGTAGTCACCCGAGCTGTACAAGATGGTGGTACCCATCAGACCGAGTTTAGCGTACTCAGCACACTGGCGTGCGGTATAGAACCGAGAGAGATCAGCCTCATCGTATGAATACGAGGTCGAGATGACATTCGAGCGGGGAGCGGTTCCGCATGCCTCGGGACCTTGATAGGGGGTAGATGAAGTTGCTCTGGGAGTGTGCATTTAAAGGTGGACTGACCTTCGTATCCACCGCCATACGGATCAGGGTAAATAGCGTCTTGGTTCGGGTCGTCACCGCCATCGTAGGTGCAGTAAGAGGCATCAAGGGCGTCCAAGAAGTTGTTAAATGAAGCACCTGACAAAACGACGTAAGATAGGTTTCAAAGCAAATATGATAACTTGGCGACTAACCCTCCACCATATCACCGGCTTGATACAGAGTCACTATTTGGGTTGGCCCAACAAGACCCATACCATATTGAAGATCAAGGTCGGATTCACCGTTGTATTCGAAACCCTGATACTCGGTCTGTGCGTACCCTAAGTGGAACGTGAGAACCAATATACAACTCCACAAGTGCGCCATTACCTCCATCGATCGAAATCATGAGTGGTGACCTTCCATAGAGGTTTGGAGAGAAGTTTCCGAAGAACATGTCCAAATCAGGCTGAAGATAGGCTTGTGGAGTGTACTCCACTATAATTCATGTGAATTTCAGGAGGTAGCATAAGACCGATTATGTGCTTACCAATTCCGTAGCTGTTCAACCCAGTCGCAATCGGCGGGGTCGAGCCGAGTCCATAGAGCGCACGCAAGCAATCGAGCGTAATGTACTCGTCGCACGTCGAAAGGTCGGAGGGAACTGCAGCTTGCAATTTTCCAGCGGTTTTTGGTCCACTTCCCACACCTGGCTGACCGATGGAACGAGCAGGTTCGGTGGTATCACGGCGCGCCAGCTTAGCATCGAAGTGTACGCTCGGGGTCACAAAGTCCACGTGAGGAACAATGTGTTCAGGGAGATGGTACGCGTCACAAGCTATGTATTCGACCATCAGCCACCGTGTTCGATGCGAACTCTGGAATCAACTGACCGACGTGCTCCTTCCCTGAGGTGTGACCATAGAGGTTGTACTCCGTCTGAAGGAGACGGTCTGCCTCCTCGGTAGTGGCGGACACTTCGATCCAACCCTTGTTGGCCGTCAAGCGGATGCGCTCGCGCTCGATGCCGCTTTCCAAGAGCCACGACCGAACAGTGTCGATCGTCTCGTCGCTTGGCGCGAACGTCTCGAGAACATCACTGGCAGACCAGTGCTTTCCATACTTCTCTGACTCGGGGTGCGATACCTCCATGAGGTACTTGCCAATGTCATCAAGGTTCCTTTGGGTAAGGGCAAATCGCAAAGGAATACGTGTACTGGGGTCATATCTGCGCTTCAATGTCCAGCCCGCAGGGACATGGGTGCGCTTTTCATGGAGAACATAAGGAGAGGGCGCTGGTGCCGCAGCGGAAAGGAGACCGAGACTAAGGACGACGAATGAGAGAAGGGACCTCATGGTAGACCAACAGTAGGCGACCTGACGCCGTGGTGCAATCTCGAGTATTTTATGGGAAGGCCGGTGGGATGAAATAAGTGCAGCAGCATGGTGCATGTCAAGATAGCGCGATGGTCTCCGTGTACCATATGGGAGTTGCATGCATATTTAGGACGCGTATTCCAATGCAGGGCAGTGTTTCCCTTGGGCGATACTGAGGGTTAAGGTAGTCAGTGTCAGTGTAACTGAAGAGTCGTGTCGCAGATGGTGGGATCCTGTTCCCCCGAGCTGGCGAAGCCCCGCATTAGATAGAACCTATCGTCCACAGAGGATATTCGAAAGGCAGGACACGAAAACTGTTCTAAACTGGTCGTGGACATACCTTTGCTCCGTGAGAGACATTGAGTGCAGCAATAGCCTTGCAGTACTTAAATTGCTGTGTCAACAGAGATAGCGTGAGGCTTTGCTGTGCTAACCACCTGCAAAGTCTTCGGACTGTGATCTTGATCTAAAGAGTTGTTAGTTGTCTGACCTGTGCCGCATGGTTGTCACCGAGTCTGTCCCGGGGATGGATGCGACTGGGAAAAGTTCGGCACGTTACTACGTAATTCATACGATGGGGCTACGCTGTCTCGAAGACACTCGAATGACCAGTCACAAACCCACTGTTGAAAAAGGGTCGCCTGATCAACGAATGGTGTTTTGAGTCGGTGGAAGAGTCCCGAACCTACAAGTGTAGCTGTGCCAGCGAGTCGACCAAGAACTAAATTCAGGTTGAAGTTCCACGGTGGAGTCACCACTGGCACGGTTAGTAACTTGAAATAACTTTTTCCGGTTTTGTGTGGGCCTAGATCAAACTGATTAACCTTTGATGACCAACCTAACCTGGTGGCAGTACCGGCGCACTGTACCGTGACGATCGTCAATGATACTCGAGTCATAACCACCAAAGTGTACTCTGGAAATCTTATCATTAACGACTTTGACATACTAGTGTAAGTGGTCCATAATACTACTAGTAACTGGCATAGAACCTCTCTGCTCCGTCACGCGCAACCATAGCACAATGTCATCCTCATCTACCATTAGCCTCAATGAATGCTTGTATGGTCAGAAGCCCAGAGATATCCAAGTGCAATATGCATCACCATGTATACCATGCCACTCCAAAGTCCATAGGTTTGAAGAGTTCCCCAACGTTATTGTGTCTAAGGCAGCGACAGCCACAGCTTGAGAAGCTCGGGGAAATTTGGTGTTCCCAGACCAGTAAGCGGATCCCATCCAACTGTCGCGTTATAGCCCTCCGTACCGCAACCTGGGTTTGAGCCCTCGGTAACGTCATGGAACCCGCAAGCAAACTCGGCGGAGTAAATCTAGAGGGACAGAGAGAAATTAAGAACATTGACCTTGCTCATTGTGCCAGTTCACGCAGGAGCTTACCGTTGGGTTGATAAATCCAATCGGCCCCTTGCCCTGAGCAAGTCGAGCATCGTTGATCATCGTGAAGATCGCTCCACTGACTGGAGTGGAGGCTGATGTTCCCCAGACAAGCTGGAATTCACCGTCGATCTGTTCATCGAATGGAGTGATTGAACAAATTGAGCAACCAAAACAATTCTATCACATACGACAACAACATAGTTTGCCCCGTTGGCTGAGATATCGGGGAACGCGCGAGACTGAGTGAACTTATCATTCAACGCTACCAGCCCTGAGGCACGAGAAAATCCGCACCGTTCCAGTCGAATTCCAGATCGTCGAGGGATAGTCTGGACGGTAATGCGTCAAATAATGTTTCACAGCATCTTCCTGGTAGTCGGGCATCTCGAAATAATTGCTGAATCCACCGCCGGAGTAGATCTTCTCCATACATGCCACTTCAGGCTCGTATACGGTTGCGTTCGGTTTCACCATCGTAGCACCAACGGATGTGATATACGGACAAGTACTAGGGAAGCTCGGGTTGAAGATCGTTCCATTGTAGAATTCTGCACCTGGTAGCTCATGATGAGACAGCTGTCCAGCATCACATCAAGCGAATAGTGCTTACCATCGGGGTAAAGACAGTTGTCTCCGTTCCCGGCTACGCCATAATCCCCGGAACTGTACAAAATTGTGATTCCCATGAGTCCGAGCTTCGCATACTCACAGCACTGCCGCTCGGCATAGAATTGGGTGAGATCAGCTTCATCGTATGAATACGATGTCGAAATGACGTAGGAAGGCTTCACGGTCCCACATGCCTCAGGACCTTTTTGTTTGTAAGGCTGAGAACGACAGCCTCAAGACAGATGAACACACCCTTGTATCCACCGGGTGCGGGGTCAGGATAAATACCATCCTGGCTAGGATCGTCCCCGCCATCAAAGGTACAATAACTGCCGTCGATGGCATCAAGGAAATTGTTGAACGATTCGCCTCCCATCACATCACCAGTCTGATAGAGCGTCACGGTTTGCGCGCCAGTGACCAACGACATCCCGTATTGCAAATCCAGGTTTGACTCCGCGTTGTAGTCAAAGCTCTTGTTTGCAGTTTGTAGATACCCTACAATGAATAGATATCGCCCGGATGTGCTTCAATCTGAAACAGGCACTTACCTCCGTCAATTGAAACTAAGCAAGGTTCCTTTCCAATAAGGTCGGTCGAGTAGTTCTTCGCAAACATCTGCAGATCGCTCTGCAGATAAGCCTGGGGAGCATATTCCACTGTAGAACAACAACGGACAAACAACACATGAGCCCAAATTTTAGATATATTTTGTGGAAACGTCCACTGACCGATACCATAGCTATTCATGTCAGTAGCAACAGGTTCGTAGGAAAGACCATACAGCGTCCGGAGACAGATCGGTGTGATATATGTATCACACTCCTCCAGTTTACCAATGACTCCCGACACTGTACCAGCCGGCTTCGGTGAAGCGACACTCTTTCCGGGTTGTCCAATATCACGAGCTGAGGCTGAACTTTGATCACCAGAGCGACGGGTCAACTTGGCGTCAAAGTGCACAGAAGGTGTCACAAAGTCGACATGCGGCTGGACGTGCTCGGGGAGATGGTATACCTCACAAGCTTGTTAACCTCATATCAGCTTCTTCGGTGATCATACGAAGCAACCAATGTCTCGACTCACCCACGTGTTCTTTCTCAGACGTGTGTGTGTACACGTTGTATTCGGTGTGCATCAGTTCTTCTGCTTCCTCCACGGTGACATCCACTCGGATCCATCCCTTGGTCTGACCGAGTAAAATGCGGTCCTCTCCAATACCGCTCGCGACGAGCCAGTTACGGACAGCGTCGACAGTCTCGTCGGCCGGAGCGAACTTGCGTGCAACATCTCCTGCAGTCCAGTGTTTTCCATAGCTGGGCGATTTAGGATGGGATATGTCATGGAGGTACGTTCCGATGTTTTCGATGTTTTTCTGCTTGAGTGCGAACCGCAAGGGGATGGTTGAGGTACCATCAAGACGTCTCGTCAATGTCCAGCCCGTAGGAAGCTGTGTGCGTTTTTCATGTACATTGTAGGGGCTCAGAGGAGGCCCTGCATCTGAGAACACATCGAGGGTTGCACCTGTGAGCGAATCAAGGATTGCATCCGAGAGCAGAGCAAGGGCGAGGGTCACGAGAGATATCAACGACGGAGAGTGCATTACGGGGCAATGCAAGGAGTGTATCAGCTCTTGAGCAGAGACAAATGAAAGACAACGTTTTATACTTGACTGTATTACAGGGCAAAGTCGATACTGTATCATTGTATCAGAATATATTTTCTCGACGGGGGTTCAATCATTCCGGTTGATCGTTTCGAGTAACAGGCCTGGATACGATGGCCAAGCTATTTGGACCGAGAGATTTCCTGCGGTTCGATCGCAACTGCGGGTTCATGATTGTGTCCGTGTGTATGAGGTCATTGCACAGATTATCGCGCACCTCATAAAGTGAGAACAATGAAATGTATCCTATATTTGTTGTCTTCCCGAGACTAGTGACATGCTGTATTGCCCAGAGAGCTCAGAGTTCTGGAACAGGTCAGAAATCTTTATGTTTTCGGATGGCCCACTGCTGAACTTTTTTGCCGTGATAGTGGTGGGAACCCGTGCGCGATGGAGTGTATCATGACGAGCCCTGATGCAGATACAGCAAAGATGGCTTGTCCATTTTGATCATTGGCCGAAACTGCCGTTTTCCCAAGTCGAGCGCCAATTGAGGTGCTTGAAGGAGCTGGCTCCGTCGGCATTGACGCAAATGAAACGACTCGGATCACCATCACGCCGGACAAGATGATGGTATTAGGTACTGAAATGAGGCAGACAAAGCCGATGTCCCGAGGGACACGATTTAGGTTAGAATCTTAGTGAATCGGCTCCAGTCAATGATCATAGGATATGAGCGAGCAATTAATGAGGTATACGTACCTTCTTACCCTCAATGCACAGTAGATTGATTCTGATTTTAATGTTGTGTCACACCAATGTCAAGTTTGTACGGCGTCTACCTTTGTATCATACCAGAATAGCCAATAGGTATGACTTCCTCTTGCCACTTGTGAAAAATATGTTTGGCGACACGTCGGATCGCAATGCACCCGAATGGCTCCGAAAGGGAGACTTTGGAGGGGAGTACCATGGTATTCGTACCGTAGAGCGGTCAGTGAGGCGTAATTGGTTGGATCTCATGCGAGGAGAAAGACACTGACAAAAGGACTGAATGTCTTGGAGGCCCTCACGCAGCCTGCGACTCCTCTGAAGGGTATCATTAATAGTTCCTACTCTCTTCGCTATGGGGTGCGAGGGTACTAACGAACTTTACAGTTCCATCACAAAACCCCGATCTATGTAGTTTGTGAAGTATACGTGGCCTGGGGTGGTGAAGCTGTCAACCGAGAGAACGCGGGTGTTCAGCTGGTGTAAATAGCCCCTCGCCATACGGTACCATCCAGTGCGGCATGCGGCATGAGTTATTTTTTGTCAACTGAGCTACGCGGCGTCGGTGCAGACGTGTCCCTTGACTACACTGCCCGACCTATCGCCAAGCGGCTTTCTGCTAACCCGCCGGACCCGCGGTCTGGTAGGGGTGGACCCAGCGTCATCGGGAAGGTATCTGAATAAATGAGTTGTGTATGTGACGACGGGACATTGGCCGCATCAAGGAAAATGGTTGGGCATGATTACGAGTTGGACGTGTGGAATCTCCAAACCTGGGTTTCAACGCACTTCCAGACTGTGCCCCCCCTTTTCTGGGATGATCAATATGGAGAACAAAGAAGAGTATAAGAAAATGTTGCGTACCTTGATCGAAGAGATGGCTGCTGTAACCTTTGGGTTGGCATCCTGATTTGGCCGCGGATGCGTCGCATCACTCTGGGAATCAGGTTTAAGTACTCCGCCCATAAGTATGTGGATTCGACATATAAATTCGGATCTGCGCTGGATGTGCATGACGGGATATTGACGGGTCGTGCGACACGCAAGGTAATCGTCAAGGTCGAGATCAGACGTCGGGTAAAGGTATGGAGTATGTGTGTGGACTTTTGCAGATGAGATTACAGGTCGTTTGCGTAGGTATTTCAGGCGGAGGCCATTGCATTGAACGAACGCGTCGTTTGACAATACGGATGAGGGAGCGCGTCAGGACAAAACGTATAAGTTGTGCTAGGAGTCCACAGTGAGGCCTTTCCATCTTAGGTCGTTCCTGGCGTCATTGAGGCGGAGGTGATGTGGTTGAGAAAATGAAGGTTGTGAATCCGAGTTTGAGTGCAAAGGCTTCGGTGCGGTTGGAGCCTCACTCGTGATAGGCCCCCGGGCAGTCCTGAAAAGTGGAGAAGCCCCAACCGAGAGATGCGAGAGAGTAGGCGCAAAAGACACGAGCAGCCAAGATGAAATCGTGAATTAGTAGTTCCAGTTCCATGAACCGAGACGAATGCCAGATCGTGCGGAATGATAGAGAAGATACGCACGACGTGCAAGAGTTGGGCGATAATGTCCGACTCGAGGAGGGGGATGGGAAGGACGGCGAAGAAGGCGAGGAGGTAGATAAGGATGAAAGTGGAGGCGTAGATGGCGACGCGGTGTGCACGGGCCATCTGGTCGTTGTTGATAAGTCGTACTAGGCCAAGCCAGGTGAGTTCGCGACGAAAAAGACATGGCTTCCTTCGAGAAGGTTGGCCAGCAGATCACTTATCCCATTCACACTCGCCCATCGCAGAGCAGTTCTTTCACCACCCCCGTTGATAATCAACTACCGTCAACCTACGTTTGTAGCTTCCTTGCACAGCGTCGCGCTTCGACACTCAAAGTCACGCATCGACATCAGCAAAAGTGCTACGAGTACGAGTACACTACCCACCACACACGTATTGGAGACAAAAGTCAAGACCTCCAATCAAGATATCCCTACACCTTCATCCCGTGCGTTGGTGTTCGAGACAATCGACTGCGCCTCCAACACCCGTCCTGCCGAGACGAAATACACGGCAAACAGCGGTAGGCGCGAGGGTCAAATCAAGCGGTACGATGAACGATGGAGAGGATGTGCCATGGGAGTAGTCGGACAACCTTACAGTCAACGAACACCAAAGTGATTACGGAGACAAGACCACCAAACCGACTACTCGGGTTAAGCCTCCCCCGGCGAAATCCAAGACTCAGCCAAGCGCCCAGAAAGCCACGACCGATAACTGCAAAACCGGCGCGGGGTCACACCAAGGGCAAGGCGAGCACGAAGAGTACTGAGGGAAGGTGAAGGCACGTCCATTGGAGAACGTGTTGTAGTTGTTGGATGATACGCAGGAGGTGCGTCTGATCAAGGACAAGATAAGATGAATGTGCTGATGGTGTCTGTCAGAGGTACGAAAACGAGCAACGAGAAGATTTGCAATATTTCAAACGCTTGGAAGGATATCAGATGCAGAAGGAAATGTATATCATGCGAACTTCATTCGGTGCGGGCCTGCAACGCAATCAGTGTATTGTCATCAGAATGTAATATCATTGAAACCTCTCTTAGTCATTTGGTCAGCTGATGCATCCAACTTTTGTGCAGTTCGACGAATAGATTACAGCATGGGCCCAGGAAGGCACGAAAAGAAGGCGGGTCTTCCTATGAGTGATGCCAACACCTACGCTCGACCTAAGACACAGTGAGCATGGTTCCTCTGACACACTGAGTCTGACTCCAATATCAGGAGGAAACCACTCAGCCAACGAGGTCTATGGGCGACTTGAGGTATGTAACTAGTTTTCGATATGATTCATGTCCAATTATGTCATATGAGCATCGTGTCAGGCCTTCTGAGGTTTCACTAATGGTATTTCCCAACTAGATCCCTTGTCTCGCATCCGCCCAATGGGAGAGGTCACTATTTCATCCGTGCTTACACCGCCTTCCACACCGCTCCGTATCAATTCATCAATAATTCTTGCCAACATCTTTCTTTCCCTTTCACCCTTTCATCCCACCTCGCACTCCCTATCGATCTACGACTATCGTCTTTGCTCCACTGCACCACCCTGTCTTATTGCCTGTATAGTAGTACATTGTCGTCAACTGACTTCAGCAGAGCTTCCTTCCACCATATTCCTTGTTCTCCATAAACACCTAACTATCCAACATCCTCTCCTGTGTCTACTTTAGTCACATTAAGTCTGCATTATCATTCCATATCCTTTGTGATCTAATTGTTTTGTATCTTATTATCTTCAGTGCTGACCTCTTTTTTGTTCCTGAGTGTTGTCTTCCAAAGTGCTCCTGCCCATTTGCTGGTTTGCTCATGTTACAGGCTGATTTTCACACGATTAAATCTGCATATTATTAGATTTTCCCAGAGGCCATATATCTTTCAATTCTGTGGACATATTGTGACAACTTGAAGCTATATGGCTCCAGCATACAATTTCAAAATGCACCTAGTGCTAGTTACATGATCCCATTATCATTACATAATGCCTTGCCTCATGTATGCCTCATGTCTTCCACATGTTGCATAGCCATAACATGTGCTTGTCTCATGGCCTTATCTATATAGTAGCCCAACCTCATATGTAGCATATCATTAGATCTAGTGTACATAGGTACAAACTCTAGGACAGTATATAAGAAAGCACTCTCAACTTCCCAAGACCCCAATCTTGTCCACTTGGGCTTGATACCCTCACTCTAGCTATCCCCACTCTAATCTCTCTCTATAACTCAACTCTCTAGCCTTTCCTCTAGTTCTCCCAAGCCTCTCCTCATAGTTCTCAATCCAATATCATTCTTTTGAAGCAGTGCTTCAGCTTTCCCTGGCCAATATCTCTAAGCACCAAACAGCTCATCTCTGAGCTTGGCTGTCATTCTTTCACTCAAGTCCTCATATGATCCATCTCCCTCTATTGAAGAGGCATTTGAAACCTACAGACTATTGAAGAGTCAAGACTTGTGGTCCAGCAGCTTCAATGCCTTTGTGGGAAGCAACTCAGACTTGGATCAAGGATGCTGAAGAACACAACCATCCCTCAGTCCTGGAGGCCTACCAAACTTCACTCAATATCCTGGATCATCTTACCTCCATGCAGTCCTCAGTGGACTCTCGACATGGAGTTATTCAGGGAAGGGTGGCTGATCTGGCCAACAATGCATTCTCATGTGCTGTGAGGCATGGCAACCTCGAGATGGCTGTTGAGCTTTTGGAGCAAGGCCGAGGAATCCTGTGGAATCAACTCGCACGCTTTGACACCTCTCTAGCTGCATTGAAGAGGCAGGGTAACCAAGGACGCAAGCTTGCGAACAAATTTACACGGTTGAGTGAAAGTCTAAAGAAACATGTGCAAGGGGGTGGAGGAAATGGAATGGAATCATACTGGCAGGTTCACAAGGAATGGAAATCAGTGGTAGGTGAAATCCGGCTTCAGGATAGCTTTTCACGGTTCCTCTTGCCTTTACGTTTCGAGGACCTCCAGCAAGCCGCCGAATGTGGACCTGTCATCATTGTAAATGCAAGCAGATACACTTGTGACGCTCTCATCATCCTTCATGATCGGCCGCCTGTTCATGTTTCCCTGCATTGCTCAATCGACGATGTCGGTGAACTATCCTCGCATTTCGCGGAACTTACTCAGAATCCGCACGCATACGAGGGAAACAGAGAGTCCTGGGTGAAGCGATTATTACGGGAGTTGTGGTCGTCTGTAGTCGAACCAATTATCACTGTCCTGCAAAATGACGTCCAACTACCGACGGGCTCGCGAATCTGGTGGTGTCCGACTTCAATCTTGACCATTCTCCCGTTCCATGCCGCAGGTCCCCATCGAAAATCCGCCAGGAATCTGATGGATATTTATGTTTGTTCGTACGCTCTTTCTCTCTCGGCTCTCGTTCGGGCGCGCGAGCGTGCTCGTTCTCAGAGGAAGGCTCGTGACGTATCTGGAACCGCGAACGTCATTTCATTTGCGGCAGTTGGTCAGGCACACCCGAATGCGGATCTAAAGCTGCATGTGCTACCAGAGGTGGAGCACGAAATCCGGAGGATTCAACACGAGACCACCATCCCCACACACGTGTCATTCGACACTGTCACCGGAGCTGCCGCCACCATCGAAGGTGCTGTACAGACATTCCGAGACCATCGTTGGGTCCATATTGCCTGTCACAGTGCTCAGCACCCCACAAAGCCATTTGAATCATGGTTCGCGATGGGGGACGGACGGCTCACACTGATGAGGATCATCCAGGAACGCTACACATATTCCGAGTTCGCATTCTTGTCTGCGTGCCATACGGCGGTTGGGGATAGATCGACTCCGGATGAGGTGATACACCTCGCGGCTGGGATGCAGTTTGCAGGGTTCAGCGGAGTGATTGGGACACTGTGGAGGGTAGACGACTCGATTGCGCACCAGGTGGTTACTCGGTTTTACAGGGAGATGTTCAAGCGCCCAGACATTGGGTTTGAGCATGCAGCGACGGCACTGAATGTTGCGGTTGTAGAGACGGCAAATGAAGTCTCGCTAGAGAACCGCATGGTGTTTGTCCATATCGGAATTTGAGCTACTTGATGTAGGTTTCTGTTTCCGTCTAGTTTATGGTGTTTTGGGTAATATGGAAAGCTGGGACGTGCAGACGTGTAGACGTGTTTCCCGGTGGAATTGTGGCGTCTACAGTGGCACCTTCCGGGCCAGTTGAAGTTCCGGCCTGTATTAGGACGGCGAGCGGTGATTACGGATGTGCGTTTCTTGTACAGGAATATGGTGAATGTGAAGTGGTGAAGCTTTGAAGCCACCATTCGGTGAGGAATGATCGCTAGCCAAAGCTTTGCACTGAGATGTGCCACGGGTCAGGCCTCAGGACCAGGTCCTATTAAATCGCCCTTTGCCCCTGCCACGTCACAGCATCAAGGCTCTGCTATTTGTATATTATGTATCATGATTCGTGAGAGCAGGGACCAAAAGTTTTGGCAACCCCATTGCGCCTACTAACTGCTGTGCAGGCCCTGCAGGGAGTCACAAACCGATGCAAGGCGTCTGACTCGTGCAACCGTGGCGAATCAAAACGGTGACATGGATGGCAAGTGAGTCACTCACTCGAAGCCGATGAGGCCAGATCGCTCAACTTTGGCGCAAGACCTACTAGGCTAAGCTCAGTGCTCAAAGCTTGTATGTCAGTGGTCACAGCCTGACATTTTGACAGGTGGCGACCGTGGCTCAATCATTACGGTACCCTTAGTCGAACCTTTGTAAGTTCTTGGCCTTGAGACTGAAAACTGCCACCGGCGAGTATCCTCCCAGTCATGCGCCACTTCATATATAGCGTTGACGCCCTGGGTCACCGGCACCCGTGGCACACGGCAAACCAACAATTGTCACAGTTGTCTTGGCACGTTCTTGATATATATATTCTTCCACGATGCGGCGGCGATGTGCACACCACGGAACAACTCTTTTCATTCACGACATCCGACCACTTGCGACTTTCGCGTAGTGGACAGCATCGGACTAGTATTTACGACTGCACGATACGAAAATGAGCACCGTACGCTCGTACCCACCCACCCGTCCGTATACCGTGTACCATCTTCCAACGCTCGCCTTTCTAATTGAATCATCTCTAGAACCACATAGAATCATGACCTCAGTTCCGCGAGCTCGCACAGAACCTGTGCCTGGTGTCGGTGGACTCATGAGGTCGATGATACGGCATCATGATATGGACGACTTGGACGAAGGGATAGTGATGATGGCTCAACCGGAAAAGCAAAGTTTGTCAAGTCTTGAACATTTTGCCTTTAATCAACGATCTCACTTGACCTTGCGTTTAGTCACACAGGCAGAGCAAGATGTATTGGATGAAAAAGCGCGAAAACGGGCAATGAATAACCTCGTCAACTCTTGGCAAGAACGGCTTCAACTAATCAGCGTCATCGTAGGTCCCTGCACTGTGGTGTGAGTGTAGTCTGAGGCTCACCATGTTTACAGACCACTTTCTTTGCATCGACAGAAGCAGCCATGCTGGTGAACACGAAACCTGCTACTCCCGTCGACTGGGAAAGCGGCGTCTTGAAGGCATCAAATGCCGCTCTGCTTGGGGCCTTAATTGTACACGTCTATGCTGGTATGCGTTGTGATTGTCATTATTCCGGAACAAACTGACGCGTACCCTTCATATGTAGCTATCCTCTCATTTTTGGGTGCATTCCTCCTAATCAGGTATAAACTGAAAGAGGCTACGCGCGAAGAGATGATTGCAGAAGGCATTAAAATGGTGAACTCGCCCCTTTCGGGATCCGTGATTAAGGATGTCGAGCAGGGTGCCGTCGATCTTGGACTGCAAACAACACTTACGATCAATGATGTTCAGTCAACGATGGACAAGTCCGCAAACCGTGACACAGCAGCGCCAGCACCGGGGCCAAAGGAGAGGAAGGGCTCGTATCCGGTCGAACCGCCCATTATTTCGGCCCATCCCCATATTGAACAAGTCGGACCATTCATGTCAAATGTATCCTCCCACCTCTTGAGTCGGACCCACGCGCTTTGTGTCTTCCTCGCCGCGGTAGGCTTCGTACTCGCAATCGTTGGTATCCTATGTTATGCCTGGGCCTCGCAGCCTAGGGAAGTTAGTATATTTGCGTCTACATGCCTGGGTGGAGCTCTGCTTGCTATGGTTGTCTTACTCATCTAACTTCCGCCCACGCTTGCGCGGCGACTGATCAAGTGACATCATTTCTCGACCAGATGATTACATTTACCTGATACTCTATTACGGTATTCCAAAATTCCATTCTAATATGCCTAGGACAGTACAATGAGCTACACCTTGTAAACCGATTGTAGTTGTATATCCCGCTACTAATATGGACTAGCTATAGTGCCGAACTACATCGGCAGGGACCTTGTTACCGCTTGTGCGTAAATGATGCATGATGTGCATACAATTGAGTTGTAGATTGCAAGGTTTATAAAGGAGGCGAACTTCGAAGCAGAGTAACGTTGAAACAAAGGAAACGTCAGACGCATTCTTGATGTAGAGTTACTAGTTTATCACAGAAAGGGTCAAAGAGATATGTCATGCACGGGCTTTGCCCTTCCCTGGACTCTGGAGAGAGCTTGTCAATGAACCGATTGTAGTTGCATATCCCACTATGGATATTTGTGTCTTGGACGACCGAAGGGAGTAGTCTTCGAGAACACTAGTCCGGGAACTGCCGTGCTGCGCCGGCAGAAACCTTTGCTTGGGCGATGGAGACATACGACCAAAGTAGTTTTTAAACACAGTTGTCATCTGCCAAGTTGAAACGGAAGCACGTCGATGGGCCGCCCACGCGGGGAACTGCGAAAACTTGACATTACTGTCAATGTCTTCGTAAGATCAGAACGACTGGCTTTCGATCTCGAAAGTCTATGTCAATGCATGCTCAAAATTTGACATCCGGTGTTTAGAATGTTTGCCACTGGTATTGCGTATATGTGCTGTTTCTGGCCAGTTCCAAGTGAATCGTCGTCTCCTCGACTTGGATTTCATGTCTTGTCTTCTGAATAGCGATCTTCGTGGAGTGGAGAAAGAGTTATTCTTGGACCTTTCCTTCAGCACTCCGGCTCCGAAATCTCGTCTTCGAAAATCACGATTGGCCCGATTGGTGGACGTGTAACTTGGGAATGCCTGGCGGCGGAAGCCTTAATGATGAGTTCTTTGATTGAAACCAAGTTGAGGTGAAAATGTATTCCTGGTTTAATTCAGTACCTAACTGCGCGATACGATCGATCGCACACTCCGCAGTAGAACCAACCAAGGCACCTTGTGGTGTGGTGTGTGCTTAGCCACCGCAGCATAGCAAGCAAGCCGTTCAGATCGACAGCCGACATAACAACTGGGAATGGGCCAGACTTTGGCATCTGGTGTGTAGGAGCTGAAGGGCATACTGCGATAAACGGATTCAGGTGAGCGGAACTGGCGCGATCGACAGGTCATACCCAGTCCACCTGAGTGCCACGTGGACACTTGCAGTTGCTGCGATCACCGGTACGTCCTGCACGCTCCTTGATCAGTGTCTCATCCCTCGGGGCGCGGGCTTTTTCGAAGATTTCTTTGATCCGATCCGGGGTGAGCCGTCGTCCAGGCAGCCACGGGTACGGCCGTGACGAGGCCAAACGCCAAAAGCCGTATAGACATGAAACCCATGATTGACATGTTTCTGACGGAACCAGGGGCGGAGAGACGATGTGGGGGAGAACATCCAAGTTCAAGCAAAGTTCAAGTGACCAATTTGGGTCACATGACCGCGACCATGGACGTTCGCTAACTCCTTGTTACTAGTGATCATTAACTTGGCCTGAGTTCGGTATTCCCCGGTGAGTTCCTTAGGGAGAACAGAACTTCAAAAATATACTTCTGAGAACTTCAAAGTGGAGTCGGGGCTGGTTGGATGCAAAAATACCTCAAACCGGTGCCAGCTCGTAATAGCAAAGGCGGCCAATGTGTCAGACCCGTCAACTTGGCACGGGTCGTTTCCGAGATGGCATTTGGGCTCGGGACCTTCCAGCTCCTGGCAGAGCGAGTGGGAGAGATCCGTCATGGCCAAAGTCTTTCCCCAATCTGGGTAAGTACTCCAGCTTGTCGTCGATCTGCGTACCCCTCCGTAATCGTCCGCGTACTCGGCGCTTTTAGTTCTTCGACTTACTTAAAAGCACCTGAACAAAATTACGACCCAAAGTCAGAGAGAACATGCATCCCGAGAAGACCTCCCTGTCTATCCGCCTGACTGAACCGGTCGTCCCCCTCCGCAACATACCACTGGCGGAGCATGAAGATGACGACATGATGCCCCCAGCAGCCGTCGTTCGTGGTCTCCTTGCCCTCAACCTCGCAAAGCCCACCAAAGTATCGAGTATCGAACTCGAGCTAGAGGCCAAGGCGACTACTCGCTACGCACGAGGTAATGTCACCTCTCCCCCAATCACCTGTGCGCCATTAACCATGTGATCATAGGTGCCGGGCCTAGCCACATTGATGTAACAGAACAGTACCAGGCCCATTCTGCATCGACCGTAGTGTTTAAAGCGGGCCCTGCGCCCCACGCATTGCAGCGTGCTACATCCGCAAGAAACAAACTCGGAGTGTTTCCAGATCTCCATACTGGGTCGGCTGTACAAGAGGGCACTCGCCTCAGCGGAGTTGACAGTGGATACTGGCAGGCACCGTCGGAGCCTCGTCCAGATTTCCGTCGAAGTGCCAGTTTTGACCCCCGTTTTCTAAGGATCAGGCAACAACCAAAACCGCCACCACCATCACCTTCACCTTCACCATCACCACCACAACTACAACTACCACCACCACCACCGCCGCCGCCACCACAACAACTTAGCTCAGGTGACCTGGAAATCGATGACTTCAGCAACCCCCAAGGAATTCGAATAACTATTGACCCCGCTCCACCGTATCCCAGTCAATCTGAACAACATCCCTTCCCCGGTGGTGATTCTGAAAATCACCGTTCCATGGCAGGCGGATCAGTCGCTAGCGGCGCAGGAGTTATGGGATTAGTACTCCCGGGTGAGTGTTTCATTCTCGGGTATGAAGACGAATGTTCAACGCGTCTCTTAGGTTCTCTCGCCCCATCCCAAGGCAGCTTGACGCCAGCCTACAGTCCGTGTCCCTCGCCGACCTCCAGCGAGCATTCAACATGTTACTTTTCTCCCTTACACTCGCCGAATATTGAAATAGTTCCGGAAGACGAAACCGAGAGTGTTGGCACCTGTACACCGAATCCTGACGACATCGATGTCGCGACCGACTCTTCAAGTTGCAGCTCAAAACAGGACCACAGGGGCAGGTCTCATTCACAATTTTCGCTTGGAAGCATTGTGGACGTCTTGGACGCGGTAAAAGACCGTGCGCGATCTTGGTCACCTCGAACTGGACCTCGGTCCCGGTCTGCCGAACCAGATGACAATAGACGACCATGGACGAAGGGGAAAGGCAAGGCCCAAGTTGGGGCCCATGGTGTGTTACCTCAATTTGGACATGTCGAGCCTTCGGTAGCCGATGGCGTAAATGGCCACAGGGGTGATGGCTGGGTCGTGTTCCCAGAAGGTGCGTTGTTTAACATATCTCATGCCATGATGTAATGGGCAGTGCAGGGACGTACACCTATCCGATATATTTCACGATTCCGAACAACTCTCCGCCAACGGTGAACGTTAATCATGGATCGCTGATATGGAGGGTTAAAGCCGAGGTCAAGCGGCCCGGTACGTTCAAGTCGAAGATGACCGCACAAAAGGAGGTCACCGTTGTTTCTCTGCGCAAGGACGATGGTTCGGACGAGATTGAAGGGATCGACCTGTCGCAACAATGGGAGGATCAACTCCAGTACCATGTTCAAGTCACGGGACGTGCTTTCCCTGTTGGCGGGAAAATGCCGTTCCAGCTGACGATCATGCCCCTGACAAAAATCAAAGTACACTGCATATCGGTGTTTTTGGATGGTGAGTAAATTCACTTGGAGGAGTGAACCTGGCTGATTGGTAATAAGAGCGGACTGAATACTATGCCAGAGCCGAGTCGCGACCACGTCAGGATGCCATGCGACGTACCACGTTACTGGTTATCAGACAAAACAGTACCAGCGAACGGTATACTGAGCCCATTTTGCCACTGATATCGAAGGAGCCAGAAGTATTTCACAAATCGCCGCTGTATCGCTTCCTCAATCCTGGGGAGAACGAAAGTGAGGTAGCATCTTCCTATATGGGACAAGGGCCATGGACGATTCGCCACCAACTAAAAGTACCCGACTCTTGTTCGATTCTACATCCCTCGAACCAAATCAAGGGTAGCAACGTCATGGTTAATCATAAACTCAAGGTAACTTTGACAGTGGAAAGAGAGGATGGGACGGAAACAATAGGAAAGAAGAAGCTGTACGACATTATAGTCCACATACCCATACAAATCTTGTCGGTAAGTTTTCATGCGCATCCTCATTAACAATTCTCGGGTATTCATCCACTGACTACGTGCAGGGCCGTTGCACGTCGGAATGGGCATCTCTTCCGCGCTACAATGAGGCAGTTCGATCGGGGGGTGACTCCCTGGAGGATGATATATCGATTCGTTCATGTCGTACTCGCCCCCAAGCGACAGCACCAACATACTCCCATGCGGTCGATACGCTGGAACGTACCGCATCTCTCCTGACACCGAATTGGAGTCCATCTAGAGGATTGGACATGTTGCCGTCGGATTCGCTCACCAGCCCCTCACACTTGCACGAACGATTGATGGCTGGTCTGGTGGACGAGAGGGGAGAAACGCCGCCTTCGTATGCGCCTCCTCAGGCTATTTGTGTGTAGGTCAACCGTTTAGAAGTTTGTCATTGTTTGGGTGTTGTGTCCGTACATGTGCCATGATCTTGTGACTTGTATATCGCCATGGCTCGGGTACCGGTCAGCTTCTACCTTAATATTCTTGCTGGCATACTCGTCCTCTTTAATCACTATGCCTCCTCTGAAACGGGAGATCTCGCACTGAACAAAGTCACCGGGGCAGCTGGCCGTTTCTACACCCTCTTTCGAGATACCGCAATTACGCTTCAACATGGTTGGACCTCACGTCTCGAGACAATGCTCTGTGAGGACAGCGTCCTCCCTCATGACGCAGCAAAGTTCTTCAGATCGCGCTATTGTGACGGGCCAGCGGAGGATGCAGAGAACATGGGCGGGACATCGAACTTGAACCGGCAACCTCGTGGGGGATACGGCAGCTCCGACTTTGCGTTTGTGTATTACCATCCTCGTATGCGAGCGCTCGAACCACGGATATCCGCGGGGAATCCACTGGGGAAGTCACCTTTCAGCCTCGGCCGGGCAAGCCAAAGTCACCTATCTCGAGTAGTGTGGGAATGGTCCAACGAGGTGATGGTAACGATAGGGATGTTGTTGCTCCGCGTGTGGACGTCCTACTGGTGGTTCAAAGCCCCTCTCCAAGTTGCGGGTGTCCTTGCTGCTTTGTCGGCGTTCGATTACCTGATAAGGGCGGGCGTGGTGTTGCGATGGGTCTCTCAGGTCTGTGTTGCAAGTGGGTTTGTGAATACGATCGGGCTACTCACTCCTGTCGATTGGCAGATGTACATGAGTGTCGTGGTAGACTTTCTTCAGTGTATAGAATGGGAAGCTCGGCGTCATGTCGTGGACGTTGGTGTTGTGGTGATGGAGCACGTCTATGGTGTTGTCGCCCGTGCTCGTCAGCCGCCTCAGCGTACGTGAGAGGTATGTCGGGCTGTTGGACTCCAACCGTATTCATCTTTCCTATGGAGTGTGTCTGCAGTCTGTATCTATCAGTTGCTGTGCAAGGAAATCCTTTTTCCTTCTCCCTGCATCATTCGGCAGGCACATCATCTACTGTGGGAGCATGAACAGTATGCTGTAGAGACTTCCTTGACTTCTAAAAGCACTTCATTTGCGATATCAATGGCAACTTTACACAGCCACAATTGTACAGGGTCACAAGGTCTTTCAAGGCGTAGGTTTGCATGCCAAGATCTTTCAAACAACACTGTAATTCGACCCGAATTACGCCATTGGACTGTCAAAAAGTGTACTTCAAACTGGACTCTCAGTGCCTGTGGAGTAGTCGGGATTACAGCGCTCAACAGCACGGCAAATAGAAAAATAGTCACCCTTTGCGAAATTTCAAGATCAGCTGGTGGAAGATGAGTCCACTGAGCATGATCTTTACGACCAAATTAAAAGTTGACGGCAGTGCGGCGAAAAGGTATAAGGCCGATACGGACCAATGGACCATATCATCCGTGATATTTTGGACCCACATGAATCAACTGACCGTATGGCGTGTTGATGGAGATTGTTTACAGGGAGTTTCTGCTATATGTGCTCATGGAAAGTCGGATCATTCGAAGTTTACAGAGCCTCCCAGTACACATGGTGTTATTGATCTCTCGTGAGAGCACTTCCAGTTGGGCGGCGGATCATTGTTCTGGTTGACATCGCTTACAAGTCAGCGCTAGCAGCGTGGGTAACGTCTGATTCTGGGAATGGCCAAGGCTGGGCAATATATGGATCAGGTTCTTCCGCCGCCATGGCTGTTAATGAAGCTTGTTCAGCCCTTTATAACCGACCATGGAAGGGAAGTCCTACTTTGCACTAGCCTGCAATGCGTTTCTCGTCATTGATTCCCCTGGTGGCCCTCTCTGTTGCGCTGCTCTCCGCTGCAGAGCCTTCTCTGAGCCCCTACAATGTACATGAAAAGCGCACGCGGCTTCCTACGGGTTGGGGGCTTACGAAACGTCTTGATGGTACATTCACCATCCCGTTGCGGTTTGCGCTCAAGCAGAAAAATATCGACAACATCGGAACGTACCTCTACGATGTGGCTCATCCTAAATCGTCCAGCTACGGAAAACACTGGACTGCAGGAGATGTTGCGCGCACGTTCGCTCCGACCGACGAGACTGTCGACGCTGTCCGTAACTGGCTCGTCGCGAGCGGCATTGAAGAGGACCGCATTGTACTCAGTCAAACCAAGGGATGGATCCGGGTGAATGTCACCGCAGAGGAAGCAGAAGAACTGATGCACACCGAATACAACGTGTACACACACGCATCAGGCAAAGAGCACGTGGGTGGGTCTGATGTTGGTTGCTGCATCTGATGCAGAGAAGCTGATGTGTGGATAATTGGCAGCTTGCGAGGTATACCATCTTCCCGAGCACGTCCAGCAACATGTCGACTTTGTGATACCTTCTGTCCACTTTGACGCCAAGTTGACCCGTCGCTCTGGTAATCCAAATTCGGCCCCAGCTCATGACATCGGACAACCCGGCAGTGGCATAACACCGTTGAAGACGTCTGGTACAGTGTCAGGGATCCTCGGTGAGCTCGAGGAGTGTGATACGGCTATCACGCCGATCTGTCTCCGGGCGCTGTATGGTCTTTTCTACACGCCTGTTTCTACTAAAAACAACAGCTATGGCGTCGGCGAGTGGACGTTTCCACAAAATGTATCTCATTTGGGGCTCATGTGTTGCTTGTCTGTTCCACAGTGGAGTATACACCCCAGGCATATCTGCCAAGTGATCTGCAGATGTTTGCCAAGAACTACTCGACCGATCTCATTGGAAAGGAACCTTACCTGGTTTCGATCGACGGAGGTAAGGACCTATCTCCGAATCGAGGCATATGTAGATAGGCTGAACATTACCCATCTATTCATAGGCTACCCACAGGATATATACCAGAGCTTTACTTACAATGGGGAGTCGAATCTGGACTTGCAATACGGCATGTCGTTGGTCACTGGCGCGCAAAATGTGACACTTTATCAGGTTGGTGACATGATAGAGGGTAGGATCATACTCCCCGTATCGTCTCGCATATCTAACAAACACTGGGACAGGTGCATCGTTCAATAATTTCCTTGATGCCCTCGACGGTAGCTATTGTACGTTCGAGGGTGGTGACGATCCCAACGAAGATGCCCTTTATCCTGATCCCGAACAGGGAGGTTACAATGGTATGGTCATTGATCTTCGAGCTATCGACCCCAACCTTACAAACTGAAAGGTAAGGATTGTGGGACAGTGAAGCCCGCCTACGTGATCTCAACATCGTATGGATACACCGAGACAGAACTTACCGTCTTCTACACCGAGCGGCAGTGCACGGAGTATGCAAAGCTCGGACTCATGGGAATCACAATTTTGTACAGTTCCGGGGATTATGGCGTAGCCGGGAACGGAGGCCTCTGTCTGACCCCCGATGGTAAGCACGGACCGCTTGATGTGATGCTGGATGGCTATCTCATCTGAGCTACCAGGTTCAGAATCCTACTTTGGAACAATCTTCAACCCGACCTTCCCTAGCACTTGTCCGTATATCACAGCCGTTGGTGCTACGATGATAAAGCCGAACGCAACCGTATTAGAGCCTGAAGTAGCATGCATGGATGTGATCTACTCTAGCGGTGGATGGAGCAACTATTTCGCGATGCCCAGCTACCAGGAGAACGCTGTGAGCAGTTATTTGACGCATTACCGTCCAGACTATCCCTCGACGATCTGGAATTCGACTGGAACGGTGCGGTTTTCTCGTGTCTCAGACCTGGTAGCGTTGAATGCTAACAACGTCATTCAGTCTCGTGCATACCCTGACATCTCAGCTAACGGGGCGAACTATGTTGTTGCCGTATGTGACAGACCCTTTATTGTTGCTTTACACTCAATCTCTCTATTCGATGGATAGGTCGACGGTTCATTCCAGCTCGTTTACGGAACATCTGCTTCTTCACCGGTCAGTGGAGCGATCTTCACGATGATAAACGATGCTCGACTTGCTGTCGGCAAGGGGCCGATCGGATTCATCAACCCAACGGTGCGCTCCTTGAACAGGTAGAATGAACAAGGTCGTTAACTTTTTCCTCTTGTAGATCTATACCCCCGAGTTTGCTTGCGGGTTCCATGACATTACCCAGGGCTCGAACCCAGGTTGTGGTACGAATGGTTATAACGCAACCCCTGGATGGGACCCAGTCACTGGTCTTGGGACACCCAATTTCCCCGGGCTTCTCAGGCTGTGGCTGGAACTCCCTTAGGTGTGACGGGGTAGTCGCAGAACCTATGGAATGTGGTGCAATAGTCGACCCGGACTTGTATTTCGCTCTGATGCGGATGTTTGATTCACTGAGGATAATGACGGACGATCTTTCTTTACTCATTTGACAAAGGACTTGATGTATTTTGCACCGAGGTAATTTTAGTGCGCTTGTCACGTCAGTGAAGCTAGTAAAGGTTCTTGTGAAGTTGTGAATATGTAGGCCACTGAAGCTATCATGGGCCTCATACACATCGGGAATGTGGTGTTCGGAAGAGTGGTTTGCGTAAGGAGTACGGTGCGTGCAACTCCATGCTGCTCATGATCGCCGAATGCTAGTCGAAAGCAGGGCCGAGCTAGATTGCATTAAGATGGCAACATGCGGTACAAATGGTGTGGATAAGATGCTCTAGGTGCGTCGTGAGTCCTGTAGTGGGGAATAAATTAATCTGTGTCCACTGTCATACAGTATTAGTCGTCACTGGGATATGGTCAGAAGATACTTTCAACAACGATCAACTGTCGTGCTTACTCCGCAGGTTCCCGACGGAGGAACAAATCTATTGCCGCTGAAAAGGCTGCAAATGCCAGGCCACCTCCCAAGACAGCCTTGGGTCCCGAATTTCGTGCAAGGATACCACCCGCTACGAAGCCGGCAGCTACTGGATTTACCATGTCGTTCTTTGCCCGGTACTAGTAACGATGAGATCACTATCCATTTGAGAAGATGAGAGGAAACAATATACCGCTTCTATGACACACTCGATGCCTGCAAATAGTGCTCCGACTTTGCCAAACCCTTTACCACTCCTCCACATCCCCTTTCCCATGTCTTTGAAGATTTCACGAGCCTTTTGGGTATTGGACATCCCCGCCTGTGATTGTGCGCGTAAATATGGATCCTCGTATGCAAAGGACGCGGACATGAGGGAGAAAAAGGCGCCGATGCCGAGACCTACAGAACAAAAGGAGGGTTATAAACCTGCATTCGCATACACCGTCCTAATGCGCACGAAAAATGGCGTATGTGAGACTTACCGCCGACGCCGGCGATGACTGTCTTGGCCGCACACGACTCCATGCCATAGGACATCCATGCCTGGTATTTCCTGGCTTGCAAGAATTGTTCGCGATCTTCCTCGGTGAGACCTGGAGGAAGGGGCTCTTTTCCTGCTGGGAAGAGCGGAGCGACCAGAGGTAAAGAGGTCATTAACAACTTGGTAAAATCAAACTCGAAATCTGCCGGTCTATTGACCATTGTTTGTCAATGGCTTTGTTACATAAGCACCCAAGCTCTGCGTTTCTCCCGACGCCATGTTACGGTATACGTGGAATCAAAACCAGAAGAGTCCCCTGATTCGATTTCTTGGGCGCAAAGTAAATCCACCCTGCTCACGTCAATGTTTTTTTTTAAAGTCCTCCTCGATGTCTCGATAAGGGTCCCCTGATGCGGTCACGAGGCTCCCATGAGACTTGTGTGAATTTCATGGGAAGCTCTAGGACGTATCAAGGTAAATTTTCATCCTCATGATCCTAGGAAAGCAAACTATCTTCTCCCGGTGATTATCGTCTGTGGGGAACCGAACAGCATAAAAGCCCGTCGTATCTCCCCGTAGCTTGCATATCAGATCAGTTGTCCCCATGTCGATCGCATCCAGGACACAAGGCTCCACAGGCAACGCGTATTTTCAAAAACAGGTGTCTGCTCAGTTGGCACGACTGAACAAGCAGATTCCAGATGAATACCGCTTATCAGGATCATGTCTTACAAACCCACCACTCAATGTTACCTCGATCCCCGAAACTTGTGGAATTCTCTCACAAAAGGAACTCGTTATTACTGATCTGGACGCAACAGACATTCTAGCAAGCATTGCGTCTGGCAAGTACACCGCCGTCGAGGTGGTCACTGCGTTCGGGAAACGCGCTGCTATTGCACATCAATTGACCGCCTGTCTGACGGATTTCTTCCTTGAGGAGGGCATCCAACGGGCTCAGGAACTCGACGACTACTTCAAGGCCAATAACAAGACGGTTGGTCCATTGCACGGATTGCCGATCTCCATCAAGGTACGCAATCTGCTGTGGACCTCGGCTCTTCGTCGGTACTCAATCGCCGCATCAGGACCACATGCCTTTGAAAGGTCGTTGGGGTTCGGGAGGTTTTCTGTCCAACCTTGAGCGATCATCCAATGATTGCTCCCTTACGAGCATTCTGCGCGAACTTGGGGCTGGTATGATTTCAAAAGAATTTGGGCTTCTGTATCATAGTTGACAGCTGTTGGTAGTTTTCTATGTAAAGACCAACCAACCCCAGACGATCATGCATCTGGAGAGTCAGTCGTTCTATGGCCGTACTGTAGGTCGCATGCCGCATATCACTGTAAGAGGATGGCTCATGGTGATTTGATCCCAGCTCAATCCTCACAACCTTAATCTATCTCCGGGCGGCTCTTCTGGTGGAGAGGCTGCGCTACTGGCGCTGAAAGGGTCTTGTATGGGTATTGGAAGGCAAGTGCCTATGTTACACATCTCGTTATCTAATCTCACCCTGATAACAGCGATGGGGGAGGTTCCATTCGTGGTCCTTGCGCGTTTGCCGGTCTGTATGGCATTCGTCCGACGTCCAACACATTCCCTTATGGCAAAGCCCTCTGGTAGTAAGTACAAATCACAGCCCCGTACACCCTCTTTTCCACCTTCTTTACAGCCAGAACGGCAATGACGGAACGATTCCGGCCGCGGGCCCGATGTGCAGGTCAGCGAGGGATTTGGGAATGCTAATAAAAACCGTGCAGGACACAAAACCATGGCTAAATGATCCAAGCCTCCTTCCGATCCCCCTTCAAATCCCTGATGTCAGCCAGAGAAAGCTCCGTGTTGGGATCATGTTCCATGATGGGGTCGTGCTACCTCATCCCCCAGTGCTGCGCGCTTTGAACCTGGCAAAAGAGAAACTGAAAGCATCGGGGGAGGTGGAGGTCGTGGAATACGTCCCTCACAAGCACAAAGAGGGTTATGGTATCATCGTACGTCTGTTCAATGACCAGGTTCCATTACAAGGCTCGTACTTGTGCATTGTCAGCGTACGCTTTACTTTAACGACGGTGGAGAGGCGGTCCGACAAGGACTCCAAGCTGGTGGAGAAGACATGCTGCCTTTGACTGAATGGGTGATCAGCCCACCCTACACCAAGAACCTCAGCGCAAGCCAGGCTTGGGAGGTACGACCGTATCACGTCGATGTCCGAAGAAGCTGTTGGGACTTACCTAGTCGAATGTAGTTGCACTCTCAACGCGATGACTTCCGCTATGCGTATCTACAGCACTGGTTGGCGCAAAACATCGACGTCTTGTTGACGCCTGCCTACCCTGGGGTCGCGTGTCTGCACGACACCGCAAGGTACTGGGGGTAAGCTATGAGGAACGCGGCGCGTCAGGATTCACATCTGACAATGTATGCAAGGTACACTGCGATATGGAACCTACTCGACTGGCCTGGCGCTGTCTTCCCCACGGGGCTCGTCGTCGACCCAGCCGTGGACGTCGTTAATGCAAGCTTTAGCGCGTTGGGTCCGGAGGATGCATCCAATCACAATCTATGTACGTTTTTTTTCTCGCAATATATTTACTGAAGGGTCAGGCTGATGGAACGATAGATGAATCCAACTTGTTTGTCGACGCACCGATAAACCTGCAGATTGTGGCCCCGCGTTTCAACGATGGTATCGTGTTGGCGGCAGTGGACGTCATCGAGCGAATTGTCAATGTATGAAGAGAAAAAAGAATCGGACGGGTCTTTGGTCTGAACTGTAAACCTGATTGTACTATACGAGTGAAGATTCGTCACTGGTTGCTCCATTGGTGGAATACTCATAAGCATGACACCAAACTCGGCGACATGTGCTGCTCAGCCTCTGTTCCTCCTGAATTGAACTAACTCGCAATCCTCTCGGATTGATCGTTAACGTAGCACTATGGAAAGCCGGACAACCGCGCTAACTTGAGCCATCAGCGCATCAACTTAGGTCAGCAGCGCATCAACAATGATTCTGGATTTAGTGATATGAGTCGGGAGGACTCCGGACACGTATAACTGAGAATCAGAAATGTGACTTTGGCTGGCACGGCTGAGCGCACAGTATGGGTAGTTACAAGACATAGAGTACTAGTATAGTAACTATGAATACGCGTAGTCCAAAACCAGGCCACAAACAATACTTGTTGCATTTATGCTGTATCTCGAATTGTTCTACACCCGTCTCCAGATTGCCATCACTAAAGAGTGTTTTGCCATTACTGACATTACTACGATAAAGGTAAAATGAGCAACATTGCTGGGTGTGAATGAACCAGTAGACTTACGGATGTGTGAGAATTTGAGGGTCAGTCAATAGCGGTGGACAGCCTAGAAAGCGGAATGATCAGTACCCTTCATGATCAGTAACAAGAAACCGTTGGGTACCTTGGTAGTCAGAGATATATACTTGTCCTCCAGTTTTGGTGTACTGGACATGCTGCGTAAACGACAAGAACTCAGCCACTTCATCAAGCATCGGGTTACCAAGCATGCGGGGTGTAGCATCGCCGTTGTGGATGAATTTTACAAAACCATCTGAGTCGGTGCTGGTGGGGATCAGTTCCTCTGCAAGATAGACCGAGCTCAGGGTCCCGGCTTTGCACTTCGCTGCGAGTGGACCTGAAGGAGCATTTTGGCGTTCGGCATAAGCAAGTAGTAGCCCGGCATCAACAAAGTGGAGGCGGGGGATTTCAAAAGGAGGTGGTTCACTGGCATCCACAAGGGAGCGGTCCACGTAGTCGTATGTCATCTTCAGCAGTGCCTTTGCCCAGTATAGAACATTCGCCTCACGGTATAGCCTCTTTGACTCCTCACCAAGGCTAGGACGCATGAATGGGGGTCCAGATATGGTTCCGCTACCAATGTAAAATCGCTTGACAACGAAGGGATGGTTGGGTTGAGATCCAAGGCCAGATGGTCTGAGCGGGGAGAGCGTCATTTGGGCAGCCTGTGCAGTCTTGAAGGCTCCAACTCCAAGGAATGCCTCGGCAGCGAGGTTAAGACGAATGCAGCCTGAGAAGACTTGTGAAGTCTTAACATCAAAGGCCACCATCTTTCCGACAAGCTGATCAAGGTCCAGCGTTGGAATTGGATGAAAATCTACAGGTTCCACTTTCTGTTTCAACGCTAATCCATGTCAGCATCTCGTATAATTGTGTATATATATCCCTTACCTTCCTTAACATCAAAGTCCATTGCTCCACCAGTACTCAGCGCTTCTCTTAGTTGGTTACGGTCAGGTGAGGAGAATGCTGCTGGTGGCATGGACATCCCGGGCCTCTTTGGAGGTGGAGACTGAGTTGACGGACTTGATCCAGCACTGCCAGAGCGCTCACGGTGGCGCTTCACTGACGCAGATACATTGGAGGGTGAGGGAGTGATGCATTTGACAACCGCGGATGAAAATGTGGAAGATGACGAGGGTAGCTGCAGATGATGGCGAGTTCGTTGGGCGACTATTGGTATGGCAGGTGTAGGCTCAGATAGTTCCTTATCTTGTTCTGTGGATATGAATGCGGATAAAGACGGGGATAGCTGTTGATGGCAGCGAGCGCGAGGAACAACTAGCGGTATGGAAGATGTAGATACTTCCTTATCTTCCTCTCGCTTCTCCTTGAACTCCTCGTACTCTCCCCATTGTTTTTCAGGAACAATGACGAAGAGGGCAAACTGACCACTTTTGAAGACAGCCGCTCTGGAATTCTTCGCCTTACTGATTTGAAAGCATTCGTTATAAAAGTAGGGCTGCGTGTCATGGTACTCTGTCAGGTTGACCCACTTCTTGTCACGCACAATAAACTCCTTGTGTCGCCATGGAAAGTGAGAGTCATAGGCCTGGATTCGTGGGAGGACTATGTCAAGAGCGATGGACACAAGATCTTGAGCGGTAGCCTGTGCGTCAATATCTTTCATGCCTTCGCAGATGTTCTGTGTGTTTGCTTCAGTAATAAAACACATTTCGGCACATTAGATCACTTACCCCAATGATATTATTTCGTGCATTCCTCTTTTTGCCGCTACTTTCAAAGACGGCAGTAACCTCCAATGAAATAGTTTCAGCAACTGGGTTCCGGTGGGCAGCACTTGCCCAGCGTGCCCGTTGAGGCATGTAGTGTACGTGGTTCCCTGTATATCCAATAGATCCCGGTGGAAGCAAGTTGGGTGAGATGGGATGACGCAGAAGTGGATTGCCGGACAAGACAGAATGATATGGAAGGGAGTTTTGGGAGGGTGTGCGTATATCCGGGCCATTAGCTAAAACGGGGTACGATCGGCGATGGACAACACGCGGAGAAGGTGGAGGAGGCATAAGCGCAGGAAGGTGATCAGAATAAGTAGGGCTGATTGCGACGACTGGTGGAGGGTTGATAGATGCTTAAGGAATACTGAGGATCTTGTACGATATAACAGAATGATGTGCTTACCTCGGGACTGTGCTGCGCTAACTGTTGCACGGATGACTTGTGGATCGGGTAATGCTAGAGATCACTGAGTGTCATGTACGAAACCATGCCAGTGAATAGACATGCTTACCTTGGGTCTGTAATGCGCTAACTGTGGCATGGACAACGTGCGGATTAGGTATTGCTAAGGGATAGGCATAAATGTACATCAAATCATCATAACTAGAACATACCACTACTTTCCTGACCTGTCGCTCGCCGGATGGTAGTAGGCTTGTTCTGATAGTATGTACGGCAGTCGCCGCACATGATCCTATTTGGCTGTCCGGGTTTGAGGCTTCCAACAAGATATCCCTCTCCAGCCTTGAGAATACGGGTGCAAATAATTCTACCACCGCATGGACGGCCCTCCTGGGTATCCTCAGTAAATTCAGCGAGAAGGGTGGGGTTGTTCATGGCGACAGCAGAAGCAGGACAAGGGGTGTGGGATGAGAGGGACGACCGGTTCCACTCTGTCCAAGCTAAATATTAAATACTTGGTCAGTTGACAGAGATAGTGGCAGCGACAGCACGGTCAGACTCACCAGATCCGAGGACTTTATCTACATGACCAAAATCAAAGGAATTCTAAGTTAGACTGCGAGAAAACGTAAAACAAGACCTGGAGACTCGAGACACACCGATGAGGAAATGAAGCTCACAGAGCTCCTGGATGAATTCGCGAGGAAGAGTGATCCTGGACCACCTGATGGATTGGATCCAGCAACAGACTTGCGATTGAGGGATGCGAGAATATGAGAATGCGAGACAAAATGTGAAGGGCCATACAATGAGAGCACAGATGGGCAAATTTGAGCTGTCTGGCCAAGCACTCAGCATGAAGCGGTGCAACAGGTGGGGTGGATTCTTGTTGCGAGGAGCAGAAGTCGTCAGAACAATTCCTGGGCCCATCCGCTTGGCTATCCATGACACACTGGCACGTGCATACAATAACGCCGCCATGACAGGCTACAGCCAGGCCAGACTTCGATACTAAAGAGCCAGAGAGCCTGTGGCCCCGATGCCCACCCAGCAGTTACCTACCCCCATGAAAAGAAAGCACCGCAATCAGAACAAGCCTACCCGTGAGTGTACCCGTTCCAGATAGTGCCCAAACCTTGAATTCTGCCAGTGGGCCATGCTAATGATAGTAAACACAGCACCGCTGGAGCTGATTCAACCACACATCGAGCGAATGTGGGCAGCGCGACTCACTGACAGACAGATGGTCACTGAGCTTCGCAAAGTGATCAATCTTGATGAGTACGGTATCGGGTAAGTGCATACTTCATACTATTTCTTCCTCATCACAACTTACCTTGATGTCAGGTTGACAAAGTTCATCGAGATCCGGAGAGGACTTGGTCTGCAGCGTACCCGCCAGCAAGCTCACACCCCTGACAGCATCCGTCCTGCAATGATCGCACTTCGTGCAATGTACCCTAATGCTGGCGCCCGTGAAATGGTCAGTCTGATCTTTCATGAACATAAAATGTCTGTTTCTCGGTGCGTCCATTTCTCAATCCTTATTGACTTACCTCACCCAACGAGATTAGGAGTGTTATGCGCGATTACTTCAGAGAGTTCGAACCTCATCTAGTGAGGCAGCGCAAAGCCAACCGTCTCCACCGTCGCTGCTTTTGGGCTGCGGGAGTTAATGATATATGGGCTGTTGATCAACATGATAAATGGCTTCGGTTTGGACTAGCGCTTCATACTGGGATAGAACCCTTCTCTGGTCGAATCCTTTGGCTGAAAGTGTGGCACTCAAATCGTAACCCGCAACTTGTTCTCTCTTACTATCTTGAAACGGTCGAAAACCTTGGGTGTATGTATGTTAATTATTATCTATGTCGTGTCAACTAACGTTCTATTTGATAGCCATTCCTATGATCACTCAGAGTGATCCTGGCACTGAGAACTTCGGAATTGCAAATGCACAAACGATGTTGCGTCACATGAACGACCCATCACTTAGTGGTTATGTCCAACACCGGTGGATGCGCAGCAAGAAGAACATCATGCCTGAGATAACATGGTCCCAATTTCGACGTCGTTTTGCTCCTGGATTTGAGCAGCTCCTGGACGAAGGAGTAAATATGGGTTGGTACGATCCTCACAACACCCTACAACTGTAAGTCTTTCCCCTAACCCGTGAAACAGCTAACATTGAACTGCAACAGGATGTTATTTCGCTGGTTATTTATTCCCTGGCTTCAACGTGAGTTGAATGACTATCAGTTTCGCATCAATAACACTGCAAAACGCCGAGACAAAAAAAAGGTAGGCTGTATATTGCAGGTACTGACCACCTTTACTGATCATATCCGCAAGGTCCTCCCTCATGGAATCCCTGAGCTCATCTACCGAAGTGCAGCAGATTTTGGTGCTCTGGATTTCAAGGTAGCCGTTTCTCAAGAAGCGATCCACCATGTCCGAAACCTATACATTGACCCTACTCATCAAGTCTTCGATCTACTGCCGGCATCTCTCAGCAAGTTCATTGAGTCATGCTACAACCATATGGGACGCCCTCCAGTAGAGCGGAATACAATTTGGGAGATCTACCGTGAACTACTGAGCCTCCTGCAACAGTATCAGGACGTAGCTATGGTACTCGAGGGAATTGATGGCAACACCACAGAGACTCGAGTTGACGAAATACACCTGCTACATGGCCTACAGGATCTTCACGAACAGACAGGCTACCTAGGTGGTGTCGCCAATGGGATGGGTCTGCGTAAGTTACATCACCATTAGACCAGAAAATAGACTAACTCATCCGCTTCAGAGACAGAGCATTTGCAGCAACTCACTCAGCTTGCCAATGATGAGCTAGATATCAGTGACACTAATGAGATTGACGCAGGCCCATCTGTTTGGGTTGATTCCTTTACTTCAGACGACAATGACTCAGACGAAGAGATCAATGATATTTTATGAGGCATCTATTTCCTTTTGAACGTATACAGTATGTAGTGACTCTGTACAGAGTGTACACTGTACTGTGGACTCGCCGGCGCTGGGTACTAGTTTTGATACATTTTGTGATAACATGTTCAAGTTGTGCGCGTGATGGTAAGGTTCTCATGTACGCCAGTGTGCTCGACGCCGAAAGCATAGCTGTGTCGGCTAAAGTTGGATGCCCTAGAGACTAGAGTACATACCATATAGATTCGGACTCTAGAACAAATGTTAATGGACATATGGCTGATGCTACACTCACACAAAGCTGAAAGCTCAGCCACGCCAGCCAAAATCGCATTTCTGATTCTCAGTTATACGTGTCTGGAGTCCTCCCGACTCATATCACTAAATCCAGAATCATTGTTGATGCGCTGCTGACCTAAGTTGATGCGCTGATGGCTCAAGTTAGCGCGGTTGTCCGGCTTTCCATATAGCACAGTATACTAGCCAGATCATACGAGTCTGGTTACCTTCGCAATTGAACGAGCAAAAGTTTCACAGCCACAGACCGAGTCTGGCAGGTAGTCTTGCCACTGTCCAACTTGAAAGAGACAACTTGCAAGCAATACATCTTCAACTGACAAGCTTGAGGAGTAGGAATCACTAGACAATCGCATACTGTGAGTCGAATTCGTAGTCTGCGTCTAGTGACCGCTGAGCAACTTCAATCCAATTGCAGGCTCACACTCCACCTTTGACTGGCCCATTAGTCTTTTGGCTGCTCGCCGTCACGGAGGATGCTCAGCAGTAGTGAACGTCGGGACAGGGCGCGTTCTAACTGACATACAACTTTGCTGCTCACCTGTTGTTAAATAATAGGCCTGGCGGTCATTCAAGTAGTATTTGGCCCCCATCGACGGTGAGCACGAAGAGCACACCACGGTGCTCCATAGAATTTCGAGCTCAGAAAACAGTCCGATGGCGCATTGCAGTCTCGCGACCGGTGACAGCACCACGGCAGAGAGGCGTAAGGTGCCCACAAAGCATCCGTAATAATTGGAGCCAAATGAGTCAACAATGTTGGGGCACTGCCACATTCGTCTAACCAGCGATGCGCTTCTCGCCATTGATTCCCTTCGTGGCCCTCACCCTTGTCCTGCTCTCGGCGGAGCCTGCTCTGAGCTCCTACAATGTGCATGAAAAACGCACGCAGCTTCCTACGGGCTGGGCGCTGACGAGACGCCTCGATGGGACCTCCACTATTCCCTTGCGATTCGCACTCAAGCAGAAAAACATCGACAACATCGGAACATACCTCTACGACGTATCCCATCCTAAATCTTCCAGCTATGGAAAGCACTGGACTGCAGGAGATGTTGCACGCATGTTCGCTCCAACCGAAGAAACCACTGACGTTGTTCGTAACTGGCTCATTGCCAACGACATTGGAGAGGACAGGATTTTGGTCAGTCGGACCAGGGGGTGGATCCGAGTGGATGTCACGGCGGTAGAAGCGGAACAACTGATGCACACCGAGTACAACATATACGCACACACATCCGGCAAAGAACATGTGGGTTAGTCGAGATATTTTGCGATAATTAGAGAAACTGATATGCGGATGACTGGCAGCTTGTGAGGTGTACCATCTCCCCGAGCACGTCCAGCCGCATGTCAACTTTGTGACACCCTCTGTGCACTTTGACGCCAAGTTAACCCGTCGGTCTGGTGATGGAAATACAGCCCCGGCCCGTGCGGTTGGACAACCCGGAAGTGGCATAACACCGTCGAAGACGGCTGGTACAGTGTCGGGCATCACTGGTGGACTGGACGAGTGTGACGAGTATATCACACCGATCTGCCTCCGGACACTGTATGATCTTTTCTACACGCCTGTTTCTACTCACAATAACAGCTACGGCATCGGTGAGTGGACGTTTCCACAGAATTCATCTAGTAATTTGAGCTTATGTGCTGCTTACAGTGGAGTATACGCCTCAAGCATATTTGCAGAGTGATTTGCAGATGTTTGCTATGAATTATTCGACCGACCTTATTGGAAAGGAACCTTTTTTGATTTCGATCGACGGAGGTAAGGTCCTATTTCCGGCTCGAGGTATACTGACATTTGAGTTTACACATTTATTTGTAGGCTATCCACAGACCACAAACCAAACACTTGACTACAATGGGGAGTCGGACCTGGACTTACAATATTCCATGTCACTGGTGACTGGTGCGCAAAATGTGACGCTCTATCAGAATGGTGACATCGTAGAGAGTAGGATTACACTCCGTAAATCATTTTCGGATATCTAACAGATATGGCAGGTGCAACGTTCAACAATTTCCTTGATGCAATCGACGGCAGTTATTGTACCTTTGAGGGTGGCGACGATCCCACCCAAGATGCTAGTTACCCTGACCCTGCACCCGGTGGTTACAAGGGTATGCTCATCTGTCTTCACGTTGTTCATCCGAGTCTTACAAGGTGAAAGGTCCTGAGGCATGTGGGACCGTGAAGCCTACCTACGTCATCTCGACATCATACGTGTACGAGGAAGCTGATCTCACCCCGTTCTATGAGGAGCGGCAGTGCGCCGAGTATGCGAAGCTCGGACTGATGGGGATCACGGTTCTGTACTGCTCCGGAGATATGGGGGTCGCGGGAAACACCGGTGTCTGTCTGAACCCCAATGGTAAGGAGTATTCACTTGATGTGATACTGGATGGGTATCTTATCGTGGTCCTCGCAGGCACACAATCCTACGATGGAAAGATTTTTAACCCGACCTTCCCTGGGACTTGTCCATACATCACATCCGTTGGTGCTACGATGGTGAAGCCGAATGCAACCGTATATGAGCCTGAGATGGCGTGTATGGAGGTGATCTACTCTAGCGGTGGATTCAGCAACTATTTCGCAATGCCTGACTACCAGAAGGATGCTGTGAACTATTATCTAACGAATTACCGGCCAGATTATCCCCCGACGATCTGGAACTCAACCGGAACTGTGCGATTTTTTCGTGTCCCGGGGCTAGTAGTGCTGTATGCTAACAAGTTTATTCACTGATAGTCTCGTGCATTCCCTGATATCTCAGCGAACGGTGCGAATTATGTTGTCGCCGTACGTGATTGACCTGTTCTTGTTGCTTTGTGTTCAATCTCCGTTCTATGGATAGATCGATGGTGAATTCCAGCGCGTCTATGGAACGTCGGCCTCCACCCCAGTGAGTGGAGCAATCTTCGCGATGATCAATGATGCTCGTCTTGCTGCTGGAAAGGGGCCAATCGGATTCATCAACCCGACGGTAAGCCCTTTCGTGAAGTATGATGAGCAAGAGGGATGTCCTCAATTTCTCTCTGTCCCCCTCTAGATCTACTCTGCCGAGTTTACTGGCGCATTCCACGATATTACCGAGGGTTCGAACCCAGGTTGTGGTACGAACGGTTATAACGCGACCCCTGGATGGGATCCAGTCACTGGCCTCGGGACACCCAATTTCCCTGTGCTTCTTGATCTGTGGCTGGCACTCCCTTAGGCGTAGTTAACGGGGTACTCAGACATGTATGGGATTCGATGAATTGACATTATGATCGTATACCAACGATGCATGGGACTGTGCTTGTGTCGTATTATCAATACGATTTTGGGGTGCTAGTGTTTGTTATGTCGGCGAAGGTTTGTGAATGTTTAAACCCCACAGAAATACCAAAATCGTGGTGTGTTTGATTCAGCGATATCGGCTTGTTCAACTGAGCCGATCCGCCCAACATCGGACGAAACAGCGAGAAATGTAAGATTTCTGATGATTACCCTGTTCATAGCAACTTCATATGAAAGTGATGTCGGAGGGTCGGTGTTGTAATCGTCGGTGATTTCTTCAAGAGAGCCTGCTAGTAGGGTGACAGTTAACTCGCCGTTCTAACAATCTCCCTCACATCACATCCGATGCACACCTCGCTCTCGTCTCGACAGTGTGCACTTGCCAAACACAGAGGGAGAAGAAAAGGCGATGTAGTCATTCGAACCGCTGGAACGAATGACACTTGGCGGCGCTCGTTCCGTCATCATTGATTGCTGACACAAAACGCTCCCTAAAAGTATATTGTTTACCTTTATTCTGATCACGTCAAGGAGGTAACTACTTCATCCAACTGTCTAGCTTGAAACAGACCACATTTTTAATCTGCAATGCATGTCATTCCCGTCACGATGCCACGTTCCCTCGTTTCTGGTACACGTCCCAAACACGATACCGCACTCCGGAAGGTATGGATACTATTGTGTGCACTGTGGTAGATCACACGGCGTGTGTAGGTCGTCTAGCGGCAGCTTCCTCTTCACCAACCCAAGATAGTGGAATCAAGATGCAGATTTAAAAAATGATCTTCCACCTCAATGCCTTCGATCAAAAGGTCTCCAAGGTAAGTACAGAAAATCGTGATGGCCCGAACACGGTTCGTGTTTGTCAGGCACTATCTGCATTCGAACTATCCCTAATTCCTCACACGTCTAGAACAATTTTTCGAAAAGGAGCTTGACAGATCTGTTGCCATCATCTACAGCAGCTGTTACGCATAGACTATAAACGACTCGCAGCAGACAGCTTGATCATGGTTCAGATTTCCAAAGGCGTTCCATTGACTGACTTGATAGACAAAATCCGTACAATCGACGTACGGTAGTCTCCGCTTCAATACTTCATCACTGCATGCGAAGCGTCATGAACCTACCCTGCCTTATGTGCTTGCTTCACCGGCTGACCCGATGACTTCCAAGTTAAGGCACTGACGATCGTGCCTGGCATGAGAAACACAATGCACATTGCACAACATGCATCATGATGGGCACAGATCCATAATGTCAATCCGTCAAATTCCATACATGTCTGAGTACCCCGTTAACTACGCCTAAGGGAGTGCCAGCCACAGATCAAGAAGCACAGGGAAATTGGGTGTCCCGAGACCAGTGACTGGATCCCATCCAGGGGTCGCGTTATAACCGTTCGTACCACAACCTGGGTTCGAACCCTCGGTAATATCGTGGAATGCGTCAGTAAACTCGGCAGAGTAGATCTAGAGGGGGACAGAGAGAAATTGAGGACATCCCTCTTGCTCATCATACTTCACGAAAGGGCTTACCGTCGGGTTGATGAATCCGATTGGCCCCTTTCCAGCAGCAAGACGAGCATCATTGATCATCGCGAAGATTGCTCCACTCACTGGGGTGGAGGCCGACGTTCCATAGACGCGCTGG
>JBBPRT010000026.1:0-43334 GCA_038093175.1 Boletus hoseneyae
TGATGATGGAGGGTGTCAATAACGACGATGAGCTCAACGTTGAACAATGCGAGTGGTATTGTGATGTGATAGGTAAAGAGCATCCGTTAACGAGGATGAATCGGCAAGTGCAAGGTAGGAGTGGTAAACGAATTGTCCAGGCCCCCAAGGGAGAGTAGACAAGTGAATAGGACTGGGGAAAGACGACGAGAGGGTTCGGTTTTATATATGATACTAAGGTACTTTAGGGTAGGTTGTCTGAGTCCTAAATAGTTGAGGGCCGGTGAGGGAAAGTCAATGATAAGGAAACATGAGGGAAATGCAAGGTAACCGTGAGGCGTGACATCATAGATAATACGAGAGTCTGGACTGGGTCCAGTCTCGAGTCACGTGTTGTCCCACGGTCATGTGTGAGGTCACGTGACGAAGAAGAACGGAATGTCACGTGATCTGAAAAAGGGGTAAGTCAGGTGACATGGTCACGTGACTGTGAAAGTGAAAACAACTAAGTCCGATAAGATGAAGAAAAGTGAAAATACGCAGCGTAAGGTCCTGAACTATAACACTCTTGGAGTTCTCCCAACTTCATACACAATCTAAGGCTTATACTTGTCTAGCAAGTGCTTACTCCATCGGTAAGGGGTTGGCCGTTTCACTAGAACAAGACTATTCTTCTCACTGCTGCTGGACAACTCTAGTCACTGTCTTGCATGTCCCCCAGCACCCTCTTGTCATTGTCTCGCATAACCAGCTCAGCAGTAAGAGCTACCTAGTCATCATCTAGCCTCTTCGCTCACACTTCGAGAATCTTAGTGCCTATAACAAAGAAGGAGGAATCCCCTATAGTCTTGCCCCTCTTCATAAAGGAGGAACCAAAGGAACCATCGCTAATGCCCTCACTGCATTATCCTAGTACACTGCCACCAGTAGGGTTACACATCCCTGACGACTTCGACCCTAACAATCAGCCACCGGCTGATAACTTTAACCTTACCTACTTCTCTTACATCCGCATAGAGGATCTAGAACCTCTCACACCAGAACCTCCTACCCGCGCCCCTACACAACTCCCAGCAGGAACCAACTGGGACTTTCTTCCTCCACTTCCTCATCCTTACCTCATCCCTCGCCGTTGGCAAAGGGACCCTATTCCTGACCATCGTATATCTTCGCTTAGGCCTAGAACAGCACTCTATGTCCCTGAACACTACCGTAAAAAGCAAAATTAAATCTATCTTTGTCCTCTGCCTATCATGGCTAACCCACCGTACAACCCGACCCAACTTCTGGCAGATCTCTTAGCCGCGCCAGATGACACCACCAAACTTACCCTCCTCACTAACACCTTTCAAGGAGTGAACTAAGCAATACTCGCCTTGGAGGCACAAGTAAAAGCTATCCCTCCACCAGCTACGCCACCGCCTCCTAATGTAAGAATCTCTAAGAAAGTTGAGATATTCGCCGACCCTGATGAATTCAAAGGTGAACTTTCCAAGTTCAAGGACTGGTGGTTAAAAATGCAAACATGGCTCTCCCTTAACTCTGACTCCATACCTGAGAAACCCTACAAAGCCGTCATAGCAGTACTCTCTCGTCTAGGAGGCAATACTGGCCTCACCTTTGCCCGCTCCCGTCTTGAGAAAGGAAAGGCATACAAATGGAAGACTTTAGTCACAGACCTAGAGAAGCAGTACCGCCCTACTGCCAAGGAAGACTGGGCACTACAGAAATTATGGAACTACAAGTACACCCTCGGTGATAGGAGGGTGTGCATCAAAACTTACATTGATCGCTTCAAAGCCTTAGCCAAGGAAGCTCAAATGACAGAGTCTCACGCCACCAACATTCTGGAAAGGAACATTCTAGAAGAAATCCGCAACCGTATCATCATGGATGGCAACCGAACCCTAGATGATCTAGATGCTTACCTAGGAAAGGTATTGGAGATAGGCGAACGCCTTGAGACAACCCGCTTCCTTACTAGGAAAGCCAAGAATCCACTCTTCCTCCGCTCCACTACCGGCTCATCCAAAAGCTACCAAGACCCCAATGCCATGGACATAGATGCATTATAGGAACAGGAATCAGAAGGAGAAGAGGTAAATGCACTCAATTGCTCTAAGGAGCGCTTTTCCGGCTGTTTCAACCGTGGAGGAACTGGCCACTTCGGCAAAGATTATAAGAAACCTTCCACGTGCTGCAAGGAATGTAATTGGTCCCGAGAGGATCACAAGAAATTGTGCTCTAGAACCAAGAAAGTATGTACTATGGAAACTGAAGAATCTTCTAGTGAAAAGGGAAAAGCCAAGGCAACTTGAGCGGTCTGGGTGCCCAAGTTGCTTCTATTACTAATTCATCTCTGTCTTCTCATCATCTAACTTATAGCCGAACAGGGTCTCCAATAGATTTGGAGCTTGGCCGGGGCTCCTCACCGGTACTTGATTCTGTTCACATCCCTTCCACTTTTTCAATCCCAGACGCCACACACGTAAGAACCCTTGATCCGAGGGATATCCACCTTGACATAATCATCAAAACCCCCGGAAAGAATGGAAAGAATTTCTGCACCAAAGCGCTACTAGACAACAGTGCCAACTATATTTATCTTGACCGCACTTATGCCGAAAAACTCCGAATCCCATTACGACCTATTCCACGACCTATCCCCGTCTATAATGTAGATGGATCTGCTAACTCCGCCAGATCAATTAACCATTGTGCTGAACTAATCATAGAGTTCCAAGGGCACAGGGAAAAGGTTCTAGCCGAAGTAACAGATCTAGGGAAGAATCAGTTGATACTCAGATACATGTGGTTAAAGAACCACAACCCCGAAATAGATTGGCCTACCGGCAAAATCCATATGACATGTTGCCCCTGGACTTGCCAGGCACTCCAGGAAAAGCCACCCTTCTCCCGCCAAATTGAATCCGAAGAGATTGACACCTTGATCCACATAAATTCCCTTAAGGAAGAACCTGTCAAAGAAGCTCAACCCGAAACTCTTGTTCCAAAAGTGTTTCATAAGTATTTGAGCACCTTTTCCAAAAAGGAGTCTGAACGGATGCCAGTCTGCAAATCATGGGACCATGCCATCGATCTCAAAGACACATTTAAATCAAAGAAGGGTCGCTTAATCCCACTCTCCACCACAGAACAAAAGGAAGTGTCAGAGTTCATAGATGATCAGCTAAGCAAAGAGTATATCTGCCCCTCTAAATCTGAACAAATGTTACCTGTCTTCTTTGTTCCAAAAAAGGACGGACGCAAACGGATGGTACAGGACTATCGGTATCTCAATGAGCACACAGTGAAAAACAACTATCCACTTCCACTGATCTCCCAACTAGTCGATAAGCTCAAAGGAGCACAATGGTTTACCAAAATAGATCTCTGATGGGGATACAACAAAATCCGTATCAAGGAAGGTGATGAATGGAAAGCCGCCTTCATATGTCACCGCGGATTGTTTGAACCCACAGTCATGTTCTTTGGTCTCTGTAACTCTCCAGCCACGTTCCAGACCATGATGAATGAAATCTTCACTGATATGGAAGGAGTAATGGTGGTCTACATTGATGACCTCATGATCTTTACCAAATCCCCGAACATTAAGGAACATGATAAAGTGGTGCTAGAAGTCCTTTGTCGCCTAGAAGCTAATGACCTCTTCGCCAAACCTGAGAAATGCAGCTTCCACATCACTAAGGTCGAATTCTTGGGAATGGTAGTATCTAGAAATGGTATCCAAATGGATAATGAGAAGGTAAAAGCCATTACTGAATGGCCCACACCTAAAACAGTATGCAACATAAGAAGTTTCTTGGGCCTCGCCAACTTCTATCGTCGCTTCATCAAGGATTACGCACAAGTGGCACGCCCGCTTAATGATCTTACCAAGAAAGATACCCCATTCAGGTGGGAAACAGATCAACAAGCTGCCTTTGACACACTTAAGGAGAAATTCACCACCACTCCTATCCTTGCCTATCTGGATATAGACAAACAATTCTGCCTAGAAACCGACGCATTTAACTTTGCCACCGGTGCAGTACTCTCTATAGAACAAAATGGAAAATGGCACCCGGTCGCATTCTCTTCCCACTCTATGTCCTCAGAGGAATGGAATTACCCGGTGGCAGACAAGGAAATGTTAAGCGTAATCAGAAGTCTAGAACAATGGCGCCACTACCTAGAAGGGGCACAGCTCCAATTTGAAATATGGAACAATCATGCCAATTTGCAATGGTTCATGCAATGGCAAGATCTCAATCGTCGACAGGCCCAATGGGCGCAATACCTCACCTGCTTTAACTATAAATGGGTATACAAAGCAGGAGCTCAAATGGGAAAAGCCGATGCGCTCTCTAGATGCGCAGACCACACGATAGGAATAGAAGAAGACAATAAAGCAGTATTAATAATACCGAAAGAACATATTGCCACAGTCATCAATACACGCCCCCTCAGGGTAAAGAAACTCTCAGAAAAGGCTCATCTCCCAACCAGGGAAAGTGAATACGCCGCTGGCCTAGACCTTTACAGTGCACAGATAGCAATAGTCCCTAAACATGGGAAAATCCTAGTTGACACACAGATAGCCATCACCTTGGAACACAGCACTTATGGAAGAATAGCACCTAGAATTGGACTCGCCGCTAAACATATGATTGACGTGGGAGCAGGAGTAATTGATTCCAATTACCGAGGATCTGTAAAGGTTCTCCTCTTCAACTTCTCAGATACCAACTTTGAAGTAAAAGAAGGCGACTGGATAGCTCAGCTCATCATTGAAAGAATAGACCTACCACCTGTTATCGAGGTGGACTCTCTAGATGAAACAGATCACGGACATAGTGGATTTGGCTCTACAGGAACATCTATCGCCACCACCACTGTCCATCTTGCCACTAACACCGAAGAACTACTCTTACGCATTAAAACCGCTACCGTAATGCTCAAAGAGTCCGAAGTTCTGAAACTAGAAAGTCAGGGAATGACATCTACCAAAGAAGGAACACTCTTAAACGATCAAAATCAGATCTTTGTACCAGATCATGATAACCTCAGAATGGAAGTCGTGCGCCTACACCATGACACACCTATCGCTGGACATCCCGGAACAGAAAAGACCCTCACCCTCATTAGGAAACATTATATGTGAGATGGTCTTTCTACTCTTATCAAAAATTACGTTAATCGGTGTAACCGCTGCACACGCTTCAAAGGCACCAATCAACCTCCCTTAGGAAAGCTCCTTCCCCTTGAAACTCCGAATAAACCATGGGAAGACATCTCAGTTGATTTCACCACAGATCTCCCATTATCTGATGGTTACGACTCCATTCTCGTCATAGTTGATCGCTTCTCCAAAGAAGTCATATTCATACTGTGCCATAAAACTACTTCCGCCATGGATACCGCTCGGTTGTACCTTCACCATGTATGGAAGAACCATGGGCTTTCCCAGAGCATCATCTCTGATCGCGGTCCTCAGTTCGCCTCCACAGTCATGACAGATTTATGTAAACGGCTCGGCATCACACCTAGGCTCTCCACTGCATTCCACCCACAGACCAATGGACAAACAGAGCGGATAAATAGAGACCTTCAACAGTATCTCCGCTTGTTTGTATCTGACCAGCAGGATAGATGGATAGATTGGCTCCCCATAGCCCAATTTTCCTACAACTCCAAACAGCAAGCAGCTACCCGATACTCCCCCTTCTCCGTCACGTGCACTTACATACCACGAATGGGAACCAAACCAGCCACTGTCTCAGCACCAGCAGCTGACAGCTTTGCCACCCGCATTGATGACGTACTCACTAAGACACGGGAAAACCTAGCTAAAGCACGTGATGCCATGAAACTCCAAGCTGATAAACACCGCTCAACATTACCATCATACTCCTTGGGAGACAAAGTGTGGCTATCTACCATTAATCTCTGCCTTACCCGTGCGTCTCGAAAATTGAGTGAGAAATGGCTTGGCTCCTATGAAATCACTAAACTTGTTGGCACCAATGCTGTAACGGGACTTGAACCTGAACGAGAACAACCTAGTTTATAGGTTGGACGAGGGAACTTATACTGAGAACAAGGCGTTGGCGAGTATCGATGACGACAACGACGAGAACAGAGAAATCGTTGATTGGGATAGAAACTATGAAACGTCGTAGCATCCAATGACGAGGATGAGACGGCTAAGTGCAATGGTAGTAGGAGTGGTAAACAAAAGTCCAGGCCCCAAGTGGAGAGTAGACAGGTGAATAGGACTGGGGAAAGACGACGTAGAGGTGCGGTATATATAGGATACTATGGTGCTTTAGGGTAGGTCGTCTGAGTCCTAAATACTTGAGGGCCGGTATGAGAATGAACAAGATAAGAGAACATGAGGGAAACACAAGGTAACCGTGAGGTGTGACATCATAGATAAGACGAGAGTCTGGACCAGGTCTAGACTCGAGTCACGTGTTGTCCCATGGTCATGTGTGAGGTCACGTGACGAAGAAGGGCAGAATGTCATGTGATCTGAAAAGGGGTAAGTCAGGTGACTTGGTCACGTGACTGCGAAAGTGAAAGTTGTTTAAGTACGATTAGATGAAGAAAAACGAAAAGCGTAGCGTATGGGTCCTGAACTATAACAAATGCGCTGGAACTCCGCCTTCCCCACTCTATAGGGATCCACCCTGTTGTTAATATCTCACATGTCAAAGGCTACCGGGAAATACTCCCTGGACAGTCCACCTTCCGCCCAGGACCTGTCACAGTTATGGAAGATCGTGACATAGAATATGAAGTGGATTATCTGGTAGATTCGCGCTTCCACTGTAATCGGCTGGAATACTTGGTTCATTGAAAAGGGTACACTGATGAGGATTGCACATGGGAACCTCTTGCTAATCTATCCGGATCTAAAGATGCTATTGCTGATTTCCACACCTCCCACCCTGCCGCTCCACACCGCATCCGCATGCTCCAACATGATTTCTTGTCATCTTTCACTGACTTTGGAGAACTTGCTGTGGAAATGCCATCGCACCTCTTACCCTTCAATCGCCTGGAAGTCGATTCATAGAGAGGGGGTAGTGTTACGATCCCTCTATTTTTCCTCTATTTTTTCATATTTTTCCCTATTTTTCCTGACTCGCTATGGCCACTTTCCTTGCTAGCCCCTATCTCTCAATCACGCCCGCCATAGCTCATCTACAAGTCTACTAGAGGCCTGCCCTGAACTAGTCATGTGACTTGCGCACAGACCAACGGATCTTACCCAAAGGCTGTATCGGATCATAGCTGCATGACACACAGCACGGCACAAAGCCTTACACTGCTGCATGTCACACAGCCCAGTGCACAGCCTATCATAGCCATGTACCGCACAGCCTCCTTCATCTCCGCGCATAGCCTGGCTCACAGCCTCACACAGCCCACACAGCAAATATAGCTTGTATAGCATTTGGCACTACCTTATAGCATAGCCTTGCACCATGAGTCAAGGGTATATCCTTATATAGGTACTGTACAGTTCTAGACACCAAACATGTACACACACGGTAGGATAGTATATAAGGCTCATTGCCACTACAGAGAACCTCAGTCTTGTTCTCTTGGAGTTCTTTCAACTTCACACTAGTTCTAAGGCTTATACTTGTCTAGAAAGCACTTGCTCCATCGGTAAGAGGTTGGTCATTTCAGATTTCGTCATGGGATCGTCTGAGGGTTTTGGCAAATGACCCCCCAGGGGTTTTAGTGGACATCGTGGGTTCTGATCCCATATGAGGTACGTAATTGTGCATAACTGAGAACGGCGAAGTACCGGTTGCCATTGTGATAGTGTTGTTGTGAGCGAATTGAGCCATTTTTAGCATAGATGCCAAAGAATCCTGATTTTTTGCCATGTAGGCCCGTAAGTAAGTGAGGATCTCCCGATTGATCTGTTCCGTTTGTCCATCCATTTGTGGATGGTACGCCGTTGACAGCTTCTGCTGTATGCCCAAGACTTTACACAACTCTCTGGTAAACTCTGAGACAAATTGTGGTCCCCTGTCAGATAAGATAGTGTTAGGAAGTCCGTGGAGACACCAAATATGGTCTCTAAATAAAGAAACTAAGTCCGAGGAAGAAGTAGTTTTCATACAGGAGAAAAGAACGATTTCTTTGGAAAAACGGTCCACGACGACCCCTATAGAATCGAAGCCAAGGGAAAGGGGAAGTCCAGTGACAAAATCAATGGAAATGTCCTCCCAAGGGTGGGAAGCAACAGGTAAAGGAAGTAATTTTCCTGCTGGTGGCTTTGACGAACCCTTTGTGAGGGAGCACACCTGGTAGTGTTCAATATATGTGGAAATGTCTGTGGCAGCGCCGGGCCACCAGTAAAACTTTCGAATAGAAGCAATAGTACGGTCGCGACCAGGATGGCCAGCAACTGGAGAATCGTGAAAAATGGAAATGAGTTCATTAAGAAGAGAATGGGGCACAAAAACAATGCCATTCAAATTTTTGAAAAGTCTGTCCATTGCATAGTATTCATACTTGTTTACTGCATCAATGTTGAGTCTAGATAATTCCATACATAATTTAGTTTCAAAGTTTGGAGCGAGAGATGTGGAGGAAATGGCTTGTACTCCAGTGGAGCCAAACCCTTTTGTGTTGCATTTGGACTCGTCAAGAGTCTTGGTTTCTGATAATGTGGGATTTTCTATTTTTTCAATAATTAGTTGAGCGATGTGATCGAATTTGGAAATGTGAAAGGAGGAATCGGAATGATTGAAGAGGATTACACCAATTTCTCCCCTATAATCAGTGTCAATGACTCCGGTCATGACATCAATTTTGTGTTCGAAGGCAAGGCCTGAACGAGGTGCAATCCTTCCATAGGTACCGAGAGGGAGTTGGATCTTGACACAGGTGGGAATTAGCGTTTGATCGTAGGCAGGAATGTCAAGATCTTCGGTGGAATACAGGTCAAAACCTGTGGCGGAAGAAGAGCCCTTCAAGGGTAAGCGAGCATCGGGGGAGGTGAGTTCAACAGGAATAGATAAAGAAGAGGAACGGAGAACATGAGCAGGGAAAACAGTGATGTTTTCATTTAATTTATCAACTGCGTCACTATGATCTGAGCGACGGGACAGAGCGTCGGCACATCCATTCGTGTTGCCGGGTTTGTAAATGGGGGTGTAATTGAACTCCTGCAGGAGTTCATGCCAGTGTGCTTGGCGACTGGAAAGCGTTTGAGGCTTTTTCCAGTACTCGAGATTTTTATGGTCTGTCCAAATCTCGAAGTTAGCCTTTCCGATGAGATAATGACGCCACTCCTCAAGAGCGCATATGATAGCGAGCAACTCTTTGTCATAGACTGGATAGTTGCGTTCAGCAGAAGAAAAAGAATGTGAAAGGAAAGCGCAAGGGCGCCACAACTTATCCTCCCCTAGGACCAATAACACCACCCTGGTGGTGATATCGCTAGTGTCTGTTTCGACGCGCATGTCCTTCGAGGAGTCGGGGAAAGCCAAAAGTGGCGTGGTTGTGAACTGTTTTTTAAGCGTGTCAAACGCTTTCTGTTGAGCCTCTCCCCAGATGTATGGTACGTTTTTCTTGGTGAGGTCGTTAAGGGGGCAGGCGATCTGTCCAAAACCGTTAATGAAGTGACGGTAATAATTACAAAGTCCGAGGAAAGATTGAAGTTGTTTCAATTTGGTAGGCGCCGGCCAATCAAGGATAGCGTTGACCTTTTTTGGTTGCATGCCGACACCATCGGCTGAAACTGTCATGCATAGAAAGTCAACTTTATCAGCATTAAATATGCATTTCTCGGGTTTTGCATAAAGGTTGTTCTCACGAAGCCTGCGGAGAACTTCCTTAACGACCTCAGAGTGTTCATCGTCGGATTTGTTTTTTGTATAAATACACATGTTGTCCAAGTAGACGATGACGACGGTGTACATGTCGTTGAATATGTCATTCATCATCTATTGGAAGGTCGGTGGACTGTTAGTCATGCCAAAATACATTACAACGGGCTCGTAAGCCCCGAGTGGCGTTACAAACATGGCTTTCCACTCATCGCCTTCTTTGATGTGGACATTGTTGTATCCTCACCTAAGATCGAGGCAGGTGAATTTGTCTGCGCCTTTAAGGCGATCGACGAGTGCTGAAATGAGAGGAAGAGGGTAAGAATTTTTTACTGTACCCTCGTTTAAATAGCGGTAATCCATGACAAGACGTTTCTCCCCTGTCTTTTTGGGAATAAAGAAGACAGGAGCTGTTTGAGGAGACTTGGAAGGGCGAATGTACCCCTTCTCTTGCTCAGAAGCTATAAAGTTTCGAACTTCTTCTAATTCAGCATCAGATAATGGAATTACCCGACCCTTTTTGGATACGAAGTCAGGTTTAAGATTAATGGCGTGGTCCCATGGTTTGCGGACCGGCATCCGTTGCGATTCTTTTTTGCTGAAAACATCAAGAAATTCATGATATTGAGAAGGTACCTTTTCAGTGAGGCCCTCCTCTATTGATCATATGGAGGCATTCCAAATACCATGAACGAGGTTTGCTGCGTTGATTGTAACACAGTTACAGGTGCAGCGGCAAAAGTTGATAGTTTTTTCAACCCAGTCAATGAGGGGGTTGTGGCGTTTAAACCAGTCGTAACCTAGATAAATACGGTGAGTGCCTAAATTAGTTACCAAGGCGTCAACACCTTCTGAGTGTCCTTGATAAGATAAGACCAAAAAAACGTAATCTGTAATATTGCCATGTGATGACGTTGAGCCATCGGCATTAGAAATGGAACGAGGGAGACATAATTTTTTGGTTGGGATACCGAGTGACTGTACCCATTTTTTGTCTACAAATGTCTGGCAAGCACCAGAGTCTAGTAGAGCTTTTTCCATTGTTTTTTGCCATTTGTCGTTGTTTTTATAATAGATATCGGTGGCGATTTCGAATTCGTCACCATTGGGGATGATTCTGAGGTTAAGGTTAGCAGGGGAGGATTTTAAAGAAAAGGATTTAATAGAAGTATTTTTTATTTTTTTGAGGAGAATTAAGCACACTTTGTTTTACTTCAAGCGCCGCGCTCAGATGAGGCGCTCCTTCCGAAGGCAAAGAAGAGACTGATGATACTACAAAGTTCGATGAGCTATCGTCGACCAACCCACCGTCCATTTCCCCTAAGATTGCAAAATGGTTATGAGACAAAGAAGGAGAAACGTAAGAAAAAGAAGTAGTAAGGTCCATAGCCGAGTGAGCACCTCCCTGGTTCACTCGGCCTTGCCTTTTCCCTTAAGTCCTTCGGCAGCCATCTGCCGTGCTTGCGCTGTGAACATGTCGTAATAGAATGCCCTAGCTTCTTCTGTCTGCCACGGCGGGGCAGATGAGAGCGCTGCTGAGGGCGCAGAGTTGGATGAGGAGGGAACCGGAGTGATACCGGTAGTCAGGGCCAGTTCGATCTGGCAATTGTTAGAGCGAGGGGGAAGATAACGGGTTTTGCCCATAGTCGGGTCAAAGACTAGGCGACCACGAGCTCGGCAGGGTTTCTTGCAATTGCAAGAGAGGTGCCCAACCTCTTCGCAGTTGTAGCATTTGCGCATTTCAGTGGAAGATTGGACAGCGCACGTGTCCATCGGTGCCCTCCGACCAGGCTGCATACCGACCTCAGTGAATCAGGGCTCGTCCCGAGATCTGATTGGAAGATTTTGACATTCAAAGCGCATGATGGTGAATGTTTTTCCGACTTTGTCGGCCTCAAGTTGCCAGTTTGGTAGGTTGTTCTCGATGGCGGGATTGCACATCGAGAGTTGAAAGTAAATTTGATAATCGAGCCGCTCTTTGTAAAGTCAGAGAGCGGTGGGGGTGGTGATGTCGGCATCTTTGCGGAGAAGCTTGAATTGCTGCGTAAAAACCTCCACAGGGAGGTTGCCTTGTTTGAGCGCAACGAGTTTGAGGTATGCTTCCTGTTTTAATACATCAATGCGGAAGAAATCCTCTATCTCTTTTTTCAATGTCTCCCACGATGGCCACATGAGCATGGACGCAAGGATATCGGCTCCGAGGGCCGAGTATTTTTCCATGGTGACGCGTGTGAAGCTTTTGGCGCTTCCTGTTATGCGGAGGAGAACCACGGCGGAACGTTGGTGATTGTCAAGGCCGTCGTGGCACTGGACCCATATTTCTATCCTTACCCACCAGGCATGGAACATCTTTCTGTTGCCGTCCCAAGTGCCTGGTTCAGCTATAAGTTTGGCCAGAAGGCCCCTTGGTTGGTGGTTGAAGAGAGGCGAGAGGGGTTCGCCGTCTGCGTCGACGCGAGGAAGTCGTGGGGTGGGAGCTGCTGCTTGGGCTGTGATGGATTGTTGCAGCATCTCCTGCATTGCGTTCATGGCGTTGATGACATCCCGCCATATGGGACCATCGAGTGTGACACCAGACATTCTTGGAGAGACGGGAGGGATGGAAGGGGAGGAGAAGAGGGGCGATTCCAGTTCTAGTTCTGGAGATACCGGGATGGGCAACGGAGGAAGTTGAGAGGATGTAGCGGGAATATGTTCTCAAAGCCCACTGCGTTTGGGCGGCGGTACTTTGGGTGATGGGCTTTTTTGGTGCAGGGCTTACAGATGCAGCGGGCAGGAGCAAGCTTGACTGTGGGGGTAGGGGTGCGCAGACGGGCGGGTTCTGGTGTCAGAACACGCTGAGGTTTGAGAGTGAGTGCGGGGGCATCGAAGTCAACAAAGTCTTCGAAGTGAACATATGGGATAAAGTGTTCTTCAGGGAAAGGACCCGGTTCTTGGTCGTTGGGGTCGAAGTCGTCAGGGATGTTGTCGATAGTGGGAGGAGGAGGCGGAGTAGGCTGACGAAGATGGAAGTTGCGGTAGAACTCTAGGGCATGGTATTCCTGATGGCGTTCGGCATGGTAGAGGAAATGAGTTCGCATGAAAGAGGAGAGGAATAAACGCAGCGAGTTGGGCAGTCCTATTCAGGTGAAACCGGATGGGAACCTGAACGAGTTAGACCTTCAATAGTAGGTCAGACGAGGGAACTAATCGAGACAACTTGTTGTGAGGCAGTGTTGAAGATGACGACAAGCGAGATGGTAAACGTTGTAGATGGTATTGAAATGTAGAAATGACATAGCATCCGATAACGAGGATGAGACGGCTAAGTGCAAGGGTAGGAGTAGTAGTCAAAGGTCCATGAAACGGGACCAAGACCAAAGCGAGTATAACCTAGTTAATAGGTTGTAGGAGCATACTGATGGAAACGACACGCGGAACGTTGATGTCGACGACGATGACGATGAGGACGTTGTATTGATGGATGGGTAAAGAAATGAGATAACGACATAGCATCCGATTACAAGGATGAAGCGGCAAGAAGTGCAAGAGTAAGGGGAAGAGTAGTAATCAAGAGTCCAGGCCCCAAGTGGAGAGTAGACAAGTGAATAGGACTAAGGAAAAGACGACGAGAGGGAGCGGTATATATGATACTAGGATGGTTTAGGGTAGGTCGTCTGAGTCCTAAATACTTGAGGGCCGGTGAGGGAACGTTAATGATAAGGAAACATGAGGGAAACACAAGGTAACCGTGAGGCGTGACATCATAGATAAGACGAGAGTCTGGACCAGGTCTAGACCCGAGTTATATGTTGTCTCACGGTCACATGGGAGGTCACGTGACGAAGAAGAGCGGAATGTCACGTGATCTGAAAAGGGGTAAGTCAGGTGACTTGGTCATGTGACTGCGAAAGTGAAAAGTACTAAGTACGATAAGACAAAGAAAAGTGAAAAACGTAGCGTGATGGTCCTGAACTATAACAGTCCAAGGCCCTCAAGGGAGAGTTAGACAAGTTAATAGGACTGGGGAGAGACAACGTAGAGGTGTGGTTTATATATGTAAGTATGGAGGTTTAGGGTAGGTTGTCTGAGTCCGAAAAGGTTGAGGGCCAGTATGGGAAGAGTAAAGATAAGAGAACATGAGGAAAGAGCAAGGTGTCCATGAGGCATGACATCATAGATAAGACAAGAGTCTGGATCAGGTACAGACTCGAGGTCACGTGTTGTCCCATGGTCACATGTGAGGTCACATGACAGAGAAGAGCAGAATGTCACGTGATCTAAAGGGAGACAAGTCAGGTGACTAGGTCACATGACTGTGAAAGTGAAAATGGCTAAGTACAATGAAGTGAATAAAAAGTGAAAAACGTAGCATGAGGGTCCTGAACTATAACAATCTTTTGACTCATTCTTGCTTATGCTTTAGATACGACGCCGTCGTATCTCTTATTTCCTTATCTCTTTATCTCTGCTGACTAATCGTTCTCTCCATTTCCATTCGCTTCCATCCGATTAGTCATCTTCATCTTGGCTTGTATATAAACCCGTCGAATACTGTCCTGTATTCCCCACACTAGTCTTACTCAATTCTACCTCAGTCCCTAGCCTCATTCTGTGCCCGCCCAAGTATCCCTTGGACCTCTCTAAGTCTTCGTCATACTTCTGAGTCGACGCTCCTAGTTTTACCTATCGACTATTGCCAATAGCCTCCAACCCTTACCAATAGGTAGTGGGCCGTCGTCTTGTCAAGAAACCCTTGACCCTTGTCTCCAGGAAAACCTCCTAGGAGAAACCTCTACGTCTGGAGCCTTCAACCTCCATCCTTGAGTCCTTGCTCGTCCCTATCCAGGCCAAGCGTAACACTTAGGACCAGGCTCAGGCTTTTGAGCCAAGTCAGGCCGTCTTTAGGGGCTTTAAAGGCCTAGAGCCTGGCTTGTGATTTTGCAAAGCCACTAACCCCCTAAGCTGGGCCAGGCTGTGGAATCACTAGATGCGCAGCATGACAAACACCAAACTCACTGATTATTTTACTCGTAAATAGTATTATCATAACTACTACTACAAGAGCACATTGTTAATGAACTCGAATTTGCATGCCCTGAGCAGTGCGACATGGTCCTCTCAAACAATCCATACTCTCTAATAACCCATACCTCCAGGGCTATCCCGAGAGGTATGTGTTAGGAGGGAGTCTACTGTATCGGCTTTCTGCAACTTTTGTGATGGGGTAGCCGCTGAGTTCAATTTGGCTGACATTTAGTTCGATTTAGACTTTGGCCTTTTTCCTGATGTGCCAGTGATAGACATTGACATTGAAAACCGTGCCTCAGATACACCACCAAGTGGGAAAAGGAAGTGAACTTTCCGAACCGCCGGACCATCGAGCTTTCAAGGCTCGCGCATAGGCCTTGGAAGCATGGTTTTCTCAATGGTATGCAATGCTAGCAATACTACACACACAGGCGAGGCACGCCTCATTATCCGTCATGAGGGTCGATCCAAAGCACGAAAAACGCAGAGCAATGAAAGAAGAAGAGAAAGAAATAGAGAGACGGAGACAGACAAACAGAGGGAAAGGGCATTCAGCAGCAAAACGTGGAATATGCAACGATGCGAGACAAGGACAGATGTGCAAAACAGCAAGAGAAAGAGAGCGGCACAAGCAGGTACAATAGAATAAAAAAAGTGTACGAGGTTGGATGAGGTATCGTAGTGGTGGTCCGCGTATTGTGTACATTTTGCGCCGACGTGATGCTGCCTGTCCACACCCGCGCGATCTGCAACTGCACGCTGCGGGTGATTGGCTCAAAGGTCACGTCATTGGTCCGTCCCCAGACCGCCACGATCGTTTGAGAGGATTCGCTCCTTGCCCATTCGCACCAGTGAGCGACGACCACTCCGAAGAGGGTGGGTCTTGTTCGTGTAAGCTGTTAGGGGGACACATAGAAGTCAGGGTCGTGGAGAGAGTCGAATGCATCAACGGCGTGTAATGCAGCTGCGCTTGCGACATCTGCTGCTGCGGGATTGAAAGTGGGACGGTAGGCGAAGAGGGATGACCAAAAGGAATAGGTCCTCGACCTATCGTGCTGGAAGAGGACCCTGCGCTTGCCCCACTACTCGCCTCGAGCACGTTCAACTCCTCTTGTAGCCGTTGGTTCGCAAATTTGAGTTGTTGAAGTTCGTATTGCCAACTTGACCCTCGAGCGATTTCCAGCTCCTCAAACAGCGATGCGCCGGATCGATGAATCGATGGGTCGTCGCTATCGCTCCCAGTATTTATCTGGACCCTTACCGGGCTTGACCCGTGACCATCAAAGCAGGAATTGACGTGATTGCTCGACTGGTACTCCGTGTTTGAGAGCACGGTAGCCTGGCATACGATAGGACATAATGGGTTGTTGAGCGGATGGATGAGCGGGGTCGAGGCAATGGATGTCGTCGAGAGCGAGGGCGGCGCATGCTTACGGGATCGTGGTGTACGGTAAAATACGAGCCGCACAGGTACCACGTGAGATTCTCTATGCACCAGCGACGTAGTTACCACCGTGGGGGGTGGATCGACCATGCTCCTCGCCTACGCCCATCCAGGGAGAGAGGCAGTAAATTTCTAAATCATGATAACAACTGGAAGGGGAAAGAGACATACCTCTGGGGGATCCAACTTCGATAACTCAGCTTCGACACGTTCTCTCAGACCGCTCCGACTATCCCTCACCATCGCCCAGATACTCCTCCCAATCATCTCACTAGTTCCCCATCCAAGCACGTCCCTCGCGCTCGCAGATGCAACGAGGAATGTACCCTGGGACGACAAAAGAGCCCAAAATTCCTGGGGATCGATCGATGCTGCTCCAGCTGCTTCTCCCGGCGATGTCTCACTGAGCCTCGAACCTGAAGATCGAAAATCGAACAGTGATCAGCAACTACAGCTGCTAGAGTGTAGTTAGAGTCGCACCTGTCGTCGTACAAGAGCCGCCGTGGGTAGCTTCTCTATGGCGCTGGCCACTACGGAGGCCACCAGCCTTGTCAATGGTACCCCACCGCACAACGGGCATCCATCGCGCACGCCCAGAGAGTATAATCGCCTTCCGCCCCTTCCCCGGTTCAACGTGGAGCCTGCCACGACACTCGAGCCAAACATATGGCGGTATTGTTCCATCGGACGGGTCATTTGAACACAATGTCCCCGACGATAGTGGTGATTGGGATCCTGTCAATGATGCAGATGACGATTTTGAAGACTGGAAGACACCATGCACAGAAGACACCTCTTGTGTTTGTGAACACGAAGACGATGTCGACACTTTGGGCAGAGCGCGGAAGAGCAGATCCACTGTTTTCGGAACAAGATTGGACGCCGCCGACGAACCCAGGTCGGTAGTGCCTGCGAGACTGAGTCCACTCACACTACCCTCCTTCAACTCTCTCATAAGCGGCACTAGATCTGCGGGATGACAGATATCGGATATGCTCCTACCTACAAGCTCTTCTGGCTCGTAGCCAAGAACAAGCCGAACCGAAGGCGCAACGTAGAGAAAGGCACCCTTTAAAGACAACACGAGCAAGAAATCTGGGAGGAATTCAAGAAGCAGACGTGACAGGGATGGGGATAATGAGACGGAAGACGTGGCCATCGTATTACCGCCAGTCGCCGCGCGATTCGTGGAGGTGGAGCTCGGTGGTGGCGTTACGAACATCGTAAGTGGCATTGTTGTATTGTTGGGTTGCTCTCCTGATTCACTTGAAGTATTAGTTGGACCAGACATGTTCGTCCCCGTGGAGATCGGTACCGAATCCGTGAACGTCGTGTCTGCGATCAGGTTTCTCAACTCCTTCGACACTGCTATACTCATCATCTGCCCATGTCTCCCCCCCTTGATTCCGATATTTGTCATGTTCTGGGCCTGGGCCAACTGGCCCAAACCATGACTCATGCCGGGTAGCCCAGCGTTGCTGGAGACACCGCTCGTTCCCCAAGAACTGTAGTGATAGCTTCCATCCCATAGTTTGTCGAGTATTCGATTTGGCTGCTTCAAGGCCACCTGAAATCCGATATGGTAGGCAACTTCATCAGCTTCTTCGGGCGTATTATGTACGCCACCACGAAGAGGGATGACGGTGACGAGATTGAAAAAGGCTTGCCCGCCTTTTCTATAATTGATTAAGGTTGTTTGGCATTCCTTGGACGACGAAAGTAATTTTCGCATGTAGGAAACTGCCTTTGGGGATGCGAAGCGACGAGGTTCACCTTTTACGACGTTACCAGTTGGAGACTGCAAGAAGCGGCAATTACGTCCAAGAACCTCTTGCTCGCCATATCCCGTCAGATGGCAGAACATGGGAGAAGCGTACACAATGGGCGAGTCATATCGTCTCACATCCACAATGACGAATGAACATGAAAGGTCAACGGGTCCAAGCTGAACGGTTGGATTAGGGCGGTTCACTACCCGGGAAAGAATTGAGAGGACATCAAATCCTGATGCTGAATATACTGAAAGCCCAAGTGCGGATGGGGGAGAGACGGGGAGAGAGGGAGGGTTTGGAACAAGGGCATTGGAGAGGGAGTACGAAGTGGCGTTGAATGAACCCGCGGAGGGGGGAGAGGGAGGAAGCTTAGGAATGTATGTCGTGGCAGCGTCAAGCGAGGGCGGCGATTCCGAAAGGGACTGCTGCCGTAGATCCACACACCCAGTGAAAGCGGGAGGAGGAAGGCATTGCGACCCATTAAGAGGGAAAGTATGGTAGGCAGCAGTAGTGCTGGCGCTATTGGAGGGCGTTGAGCTGGAGGCAATGTGTCTTGAGATCAAGGCAGAATGGAAACTTGGAGGAGAATGAGCACACGAGAGGAATGGGTAAAGTAGAAGACGTACGGTGCAAAACCATTGTTGGAGAACCAGGACGATGTGAATGAATCCGGGCCGCTATCGAGGAGACCCGCTGGGAGGACCTCTGCACCACCACCCGGTGCGAGTACGGGTGGGCCGTTGAGCATGAACTGGGGGATCTGAAACTGGACGGCATGGGGGTGATGGTGATCAGGGTGGGTGTTTTCTGGCAAGTACAAGTGCTGGCCAGAAGTATAGTGGCAGTCGGCATCGTCGGACTCGTAGACATGTCTAGGGTCCTGGTAGTAGTAGGTTTGGTTAGGATGGTCGTCAGTGCGGAGGTATCGCTCGAAGGGCATGTTGTCGCCGTCGTCGGTGTCGGGCGAAATGCGCGTGTAAAAGGGGCCGACAGACGAAGGGACGTGACGGTGGTGCGGCAAGTTATAAAGAGAGGCTCGCTTGGCTTGCGTGTGGCGCTGTTCAAACCTGGGCGAGTCCGCACGAACCGTGCGTAGATATACGAAGCTCTTTTTAGTACATATTTTTCTGATCGAACAGGTCTAGCAATATTCACAGATTCAACTGTGAGGTTGCCGCCCAGCGAGCGAAGGGCACGGCCTTTAAGTTCATGTGGCTTTTAGGCGACCGCTACGAACAACGTGTCGCCGATCGTCACAGGAGGCTACGTACAAACACATTGTGTGGGCTCACGTATGTAATTATTCCCCCACACCTGTCTCTTTCACCTCTGCTGAGTCTGACCGTCGTGCATCCAACAGGATTCAAGTCGCATCGTCGACTCATCTCACTCATCATTCTTGTCCGCGCGTTTCATTCCCGTCGACCTGTGGAAGGGTGTCCAATTCATACTGTCTTTTCCGCGTGCACCCCGTGCCCTGTTTCATCGCCCCTTTCCATATCAAAAATGGTAAGAAAGTCACAACGCCCTTTCCTTCTGAGGACGAGCTTGGTGAGTTGGTCCATCATTGAAATTCGTGATATCGAACAGCTTCTCCAACCGTTCATTCTTGTGGTCTACTCTTCGACTTCGTTGCGGGGCCTTCTAAAATGTCTGTGGCAATGACAAACCAGAACCTACTACTAGTGGCAGGCGTATGGCCCAAGCTGGAGACAAAGACACTTATCAGACCCGTATTCTCGGGTTCATATTATCAATCAAGAATACCTAGATGGATCGGGCCTTCCGTACCCCGCTTCTGAGCAGTTCACAATTCCAGTGGTGGGCCTAGTCCTGACCGATCTTTTCTAGGTTCTCGGCAATGTCCATTCACTGCTGACTCTACCATTCTTACTGGCTACGTTGCATCATGATACGCACACGACAACGGCACCATTGGAGCACCTCCACCATGTTCCACCATCACGCCAATATTCCGTTCAACTTTAGCGGTGCATGATTCACGTTCGGTCAACATGGTAGGACGCTCGAAAAGGTACGAAAAACAATTAGCTCGTTCAAAATCATCGCTTTGCGTCATGGGTGGTTTGTGCTGTAAAAATGACCGAATCCAATACCCACCATTCAAGGAAAGTATGCTAACATGAACCATCCGAACTAGTTCACCAGGTCTCCTTTGGCACTGCCCTTTCACTTCGACGGTCAGCGCGCAGGATTATGGCGCGCATCTACATATCTGTCGATGGCATTGACGTACCCGGCCAGCAGATCCCCTTCTGTGGCAACGCGCAAAGAAGTGGTGACCAGACATACTCCGACACCAAGGAAGGACACGGACGCTCTTGACACTCTAATTTAACCGTTCGACCCGGCGGGTCCTGGCAGGGAAGCAGACGGCGTCACCTTGTACCAATCAGAGTCTTACCTCGAGTACTTTCTCATGTGCCCGTGCCTGTGACATATTGTTGTACGAGAACATCGGCCCGTATCGCCGCTTCCTGAGATGACGGAAGGAATCCACCGTGTCGGATCAAACACCGTCGGTTCTTGCTGGCCGGTGCCAATTTGGCGTCCGCTGCCCTCGCGCATTTTTTATCGCCGAGTTGTGCTTCCCCAATTCGAAACAATCTCTCGGCTATAACATCGCCGAGGAAGCGCACCCTAGTCGAAGAATCAGTTTGCTTCTGAGATAACGCCATGACAGACACCCATCAAGCCACACTCTCCCATAGGCCACGAAAAGTAACAATGCAAGTGCAGGATGATCCGCCACTGACGAAGCAAGATCATCAACACAGCGGCTATATACCAAGACGCGAATTCGCCAGCAAGTTCATCGGTGTCTTGGCTTGGACTCGCTGACACTTCAAAGCTTCACGGACCGAGTTAAAATCAAACTGCTAGCTTCGCGTACACGTCACTCCGCCAACCACAACGCTCAAGTTTGGTATTCCGCGTTCATTATCTCACATGTCTAGATATTACCTCCCACTTGTCGTGCTTCGGCGCCAGCCCTCAGCGCGCCCTAATTGGTCATGCAAAAGACAACGAATGGGGCCTCCGCCAGAACCCGACAAGTTATCTTATCTGACTTTTGATGCCTTGTGCCAAAGATACGTGGCCCCCCGTTGAAATCGTTTGATGCGATGTGCTCGGCTTGTCTGTGTCTACCCATGACCATATCTTCAACAAGGATAGGTCGGTGCCAGTGACTGGTGAGTATTTCCCGGTTTCATTGATGTCCCCAGATCTCAGTTTCCGATAATATTGCCGATCACCTGGATCGTGAGTGAATCTACCTCCACTCAGGGCTTGGAAGACACATTGTCACACCGGTTGGTTGCGACACGCAGTTCGACCCACTTCTCGACCACACAGGATGGAATTCAATCGACCCTGCACAGACTTGTCTGTCACGTCTGTCAGACCCTGGACGCCCTCCAAGATCTCTAGGACAACAGATAAGTTAGGAGTACGCAGAAAGTAGTACACAAGACGTAGATAAGTGCATCACCATTTCTGTAAAGAAAAGTTCCGCGACAAGTACATATGCCCCCGAGCAATTTTCACACGCACTTGTCGCGCGGAGAAATGGGCAAGTCAGTTGCCGCGGTGACCTTGCCAGTGTGCCATCAGGCACTCTCGGCCAGGCTAGAGCTCAGAGGTTGAGCAAACCGATTCCTCCCTTGAGTTGATGGTGTTGGTAGAACCCTTGTGCGTGCATGTCTATGAATAGCAGTCGCTTGGCCACCAGTCACTGCCAGGGCCAGCCACCCCATCACCACCACCCCTTATGCGGGAAGGAAGAAACCATATCTCGTGCATTATTGGGGTTGTCTAAAAGATGCTGCGTCAACGTGGTATTGGCGCGATGGGGAACCCTTGTTGGTCGCATAGCCATTATTATATGATGTTCTAAGTGGAGTTTTATAAAGTTTGAGTGGCCAGTACTGTGTGTCATTGACGGACTCAGAAAGACGAGCCTATCTGACTCCATCATCGTGATTGCTGAGTATACGACCTGGACCAATCGTCGTATCACCCAGCAAAATACACTGGCAGGGGAGCAATCTCACACTGAAGCAACTTGAGAATGTGTGTAATGACGGCGTTGAAGTACCAATGGCTCGTTGGCGTCCCTGCAAAACCGGCTTATAAGTGGTAGTCCATCCGACGTGACCGAGCGCAAGGAAAGAGATGAATCGTTCGAGTCATACATAGTTTCTAGTCTGGTGACCAACCCATCTAAGACGCAATACGACAGACGAACAAATCGTCAGGTAACCCCTGCCAAGCCAAGCCTACAGATAAGGTTGGAAAATTCAACGCTTATCTTTGCAGCGTGCTTCACTGGCTAAGACTCTACTAGTGGTATGTAGTACATATGGTGCACACGCGAGATGAAAGGTCGCTTGTATCCAGTCGCCAAGCGGGATGTCGGCACATAGGTATTTAACGTGTTAGCATGGGTAACTTGGCACGAGGGACCCGATGGCCCAGAAATAAAGAATTGATCATCATGATATGGAACGTGATTCAAAACCACAAACACGTTGACTCGCCTAGTATATCTCATATCGTCGGCGTTTGCCCTACGCCCTACACCCGCTTCAGAGGACCAAAATAACAATGGTCATTTGTAGGAGGGAATGATTTATTCATTGGGGAGTCCCGTCCTGTCCAAGTGCAACATATGTCTGCATTCGTCTTTAAAAAGGCATCATCTGACAAGACCCATACGTTACCCATAGCATCGCACCTGTGTAACGACCTTCCTTCCTCCACCTTCTAGAACTCATTCGCGCCAAATCCATACTGCTCACAGCTCTGGGAATCAAGAACGCATCCGCCATGGCTATATGCGACTTCGGTTCGGGCCCGGGTGCGGGGGGTTCAATCATGTTGCATTCGTCGGATCCGCAGCGGATCGGCGCAGAGTCGATCACCGCGTCGAATGCACCATGCGCTATTCCCCACAATCCGACCATGGATCCGCACTCGCGCAACGGGTTCGGAGTTGAATACGGCTGAGGCAGATGGGGGGGCACTCAATGGCATGATCGTCACCCCGAAGATGGAAAAGCAGAAACTCACGCACGTGCGCAATGATTGTTGACGGGCTTGCATGAGACGAGTTGTTGGGCGGTCTGTAAAACAGTACAGATGTCGTTTACACCTTCGAAAATCATGGTGGGTATCGTCCTAAATAGGGGCGCTAACGCCGCAGTTGATGCCACCGAGGACATTGGGACCTAGACCATCGTGGAGGATATAGTTTCTGCCTGCCGGTTGTTCGAACAAGGGGGTGTCAGCTGCAAATAACGAACTTTCTTGTATCCGCTGGAGGATGACCGTGAGGGAATGTAAAGGGAAAATTCGCAGTGCCCTGGGCGATGGCGGATATAGGAAAGAACGAGGACGACGTGCTGCTCATCGCTGCCGCGGTCATCTGCAATGCCTCACCGGCGATCACCCAATCGTTTGCCTCCGGAGGCAACGCCGCTCAAGAATAATCTGAGATTAATCCAAAATCAGCAATATTGCCCCCTCGGGACCTCGGGAAAGATGACACAGTTGACCCACCGGTGCGCCTGGTTCTGCGTCGATAGGTAATAGATCGGATGTGAGACATTCCCAGAGCGAGAGGGACCATGGAAGTTGGAACCTGGGTCTATCTCTGGTGTGCGATGCTGGCATTGAGCAGGCAACCAACATCAACACGGTGGAGGGGGGGGGTAGTGACAGTCCACACCAAACTTGTCAGCGAGGTTTCTGCGTGCTTCTGGAGGGACATGTTGCGTATTCCATGCTTACTGGCAACGAACTCCATTGTTCACATCAAGCATAGCCTTTCGTTTACAGGACGCAAGTCAGTGGCTCGGTGTATCGTGCAGCGATTACAATCATTGAAACTATTGTATACATAGCTTTCCACCAGAAGTAGGAGAAAGGTTCGATCAGCACCCATGCGGATGGAGATAGCAGGCAAAACGAATACTCACAAAATCTATCGACCGCCGTGTGACAATCACTCTAACACCTGACTCTTTCTGCCACGTCTACGCTTGCTTCTGCATTTCCGACTGCTGGCCAGTCTCTGAGTGGTTTTCGATCAGCGCTGCCTCAGCCCCTCGTCTCCATTGTTTGATTTTAGTCCCTGGTAGGATAGGAACGAGGAACTGCACATCTCGGCGATCTTGGCTGGATAACTTGGTCGCCACATGAACATATGGCTTCAACTGTTCGTAGTCGCCATTCATTTTTCAGCCATAATTACGCGCCAAAAAGAAGAAGAAACGAAAAGGAACAAGTGATGCAGCCGGGGTTTGTTTGCACAAGTGAAAACATACCTCGCTCTGCGTGATCTCCTCAATGCTCGGCCCAACAAAAACGCGCACTTTCTCGTCGAGGAGGCGGTATTTGGACGTGCCACGGATGACGAACTGACCTGGTGCACCTGTGCGGTGCCCACCTGGCAGAGCTGCCTGACGGGTGCCTACGAGAGCGCGGAAGTGTCAAGTGGAGCAAGTAGTAAGCTGGAATTGGAAAAAAAAAACGCACCCTTGTAGAAATCTTTGTTACCTCGCTTTGGCGTCAGAGCACGCCGAGATGCTTTTGACAGGCAAGCCAGAGTCGGGTGCATATTCAAAAGTGGGTGTGAATGTATTGACAAAAGAAGTACTTATAATCTGCTTGGGAAGTTCTTGTCCCGACGTGCGAATTCGCGTTTGAAAAATCAAACTTAATCAAATATTGTAGTTCACATTCTGTACATCCTCTATCGACACCAATGCCTCGTAGATCCGAGAGGGATGTGCCAAAATGGCCCAAGATATCATCACCAATCATTCCTCATGAGACTTTTTTCGAAGAAATGATGTATTCGACAACCAATGTACAGAACTCGTCAAGCTCATGGATGCAGTCGGAAACACTCTGAACCCGTCTGCTGATACGAATTGCGCTCTAGGTCTGATGCAGCATCCTGATCGGAAGCGAGAGAAAATCATATTTATCAGTAGCATAAGTTCAGCCCAGCACAATAGAAAATAAATCGGATGTGTAGGAGCAACACTGTCAATGGCATCATTAGTGTGATGGCGAAGATCTATGGAGTGAAGAGGAAGCAGATACTGAATGTGCCAGTGAGAACAGGTAGAAAATAGTCCAAATAGTAAGTGACCGTGATGTATGTAACGACTCCGAGATCTCGTCGCCGATGCCAAGGTAGAGGGAAGGTGACCGATGGACCAGTGGACAACATTGAGATCGAAGCGCGCTGTTAAAACAGTATTTTTCCAGCTGTTCCACTCAACAGATCATGGTGTAGCGGACCAGACTGACTCCGTGAGGGTGTTCAGCCTCTTCCATTGAAAGCCTGAAAGCAGAGCTACTTTCATTTAGGTCCTGACATGGACAGACTAGGGGATTCCGCTCTTAATTCACGGAGGGTATACTCAGAATGAGGTACATTGGATATGATTTTGCATTTGCAGACTGACACCAGAGCCCAAACTACGTGTCAACATTTTCCTCCGACTCCATATCAGCTTCCTCTCCACTCTGAGGATCTTTGCTATCTAATTGGGTGATGTCCGTGTCGCTACTGTTGTCCATTCGAAGGTCCGGCCTGTTTCTTCTACACTGGGCCGAAGGTAACCTGGCACAGGCCTCAGGCGCAAGCTGGTGTAATGGTGCAGATGAAAACTCTTGTTCGTTCTACCCAATCAGATTCTAGAGTTGTCTCCGGATTCTCACACTAGCTACTTTACTAAAGATAATAATTGTAACTACCTGTATTACGACAGCAGTAGCCTGCCCGTCCGGGAATACATATACAACTCTCCTGTGAATCATTGTGTGGGAGCAGGATCCTCGGCCGTGCTATGCTACGCTGACACCATAATTCCATCCCATTACGAGTTGATTATGAAACACAGCCCACACTCAAGTGCCCTCATCCGCATTCAGCGAGGGGTGAGCAGAGTGTTAGGCTCTAGCAAGATCTGTACTTGAACAAACGCATCTGCGAGGCGTGGTTCAACACCAGTAAGTATAGCTTTGTCAATGAGGGTTGTGGTACAATACCTCGTCCGAGGGATCGATTATACCATAAAATTGCTCTATCAATGACCAAACCACGACTGTTCGGCACCTGGCATAAAAAGACTGTGGTTGCTCGACCGTATTGAGGGGCTGGCATAAATAAATAAGGTTACTTCTCGGGGGTCCGGGTGTAGCCTGAGACTCATGTGCACATGGCCAATGTACCACTGCGACTGTGCGATAGTGCCGTCAGGCCTTTCAGTCCGGGTCTCCCCTGAACCGGATGTGGGCGGGGATGACCGAGCGGATCAGTGGGAACGTGTCCAAAATTGGGGTGGGCCCGCATTTTCGAGTAAAATCAACCTGGCATATACAGAACCGAACGACCCGTAAAGATGGAGCTGCGGCAGCTGCACAGCCTGCATCATATTGCAGTTACATACCTCGCCAATGTCGCTCGATGAGGTACTAGACATAGGATCCCGCAGCATCGGACTGTCGCCGCGAATGAAATTCTTGGATTTTGCATGGAAGACTTACTGTACCTCGAGTGACTATTAGAGGTCTTGACTACAGCATTTGGGGTGTATTTTGCTTTGCCGCGCCGTGACATTGACATATGATATCCATGCGAGATTTTCGCAATCTGGGATGAAACCAATGTTCAATAACCATCTTTTAAGGTCCTCGTGGACGTGTAGCGCGATCCATTCAATAAAATATCTACTTTGCAACTTGCATCAGTACTCCAAGTGACCGGTGATCGGTTGGCCACCGTACTATTCAGTATACATGAATTACGTCGCAGTGTGAACGATGGAAAGCCACACGCCCTTTCCTCACCTTGCCCCTGAAGTACAATGCTTTTGTTACGTCAACTGTTAATCTGGGGCCGGATCGACCGTCAAGGAGACGAGCGGGCATTACCGTTGAATTGAAGCTTGGCAAGTACCACATTCCCCCTATGGAACCGCCGTGTGCCGCATTCCATAATTCGAGATCCTGGACCTGGCCCCACCAGGCTAACGGTCGCTGTTCAGTAAACGCTGTAATCGGAAAAGTTGTTGAAAAGACTCACTGGTAGATAATTCAGTCGTCGGCTCGGTACTTACTTACCTTAGTCATTCCTGTGTTGTTATGTCAGCATGCTCACTCAGCAGTGCACATTTGTCATCAACATCGAAAATTTCACACCGTATAAGAAGTATTCCCCTCGTGGGTCTCCTGCTGCCTCTCCTCGACGTTCCCGTGTATTTTGTGAGTAGAATTTCTGCATTCTGCTGCCATATCGTACCGTCACCATGATCCTTGACGAGAAATGGGGATTGGATTAGAGGTTGAGTGGGAAACGAGGTGGATGGAGTATACGTCAAGTAGATGGATGCTACGGCTCGAGAGGTTGCCCGCTTTGCAATTCGTTGCTGATTGCATGCACCCAGATTATCTGCTAAAATGGGTCGCCGTCCAGCTCGCTGCTATCGTTACTGCAAGAACAAGCCTTACCCCAAATCTCGCTACAATCGTGGTGTCCCCGACCCCAAGGTATCATCTTGCCCGCTGTGCCACATCCTATCCAGTTTGAAGTTTAACCCCGCCTTGATAGATTCGCATCTTTGATCTGGGACGCAAACGTGCCTCCGTTGACGAATTCCCGTTCTGTTGCCATCTCGTGTCGGACGAGTATGAACAACTTTCGTCGGAGGCACTGGAAGCTGCTCGTATTTGTGCCAACAAGTACGTCACAAAGACGTCCGGAAAAGATTCTTTCCACTTGCGTGTTCGTGTTCACCCCTTCCACGTCCTGAGGATCAACAAGATGTTGTCCTGTGCCGGAGCTGATAGGTGTGCATTCCGTAGTCACTGGTGGTGACCACCCTCTTGACGCATTCGTTTACAGGCTCCAGACTGGTATGCGTGGTGCCTGGGGCAAACCATATGGCACCGTTGCCCGAGTCAACATCGGCCAGATCATCCTCTCCATCCGTTGCAAGGACTCCAATGCCAACGTCATACAAGAGGCTCTCCGCCGTGCCCGTTATAAGTTCCCTGGCCGTCAGAAGATTATCGTCTCCAAGAAGTGGGGATTCACCAATGTCAACCGGGAGGAATACCTCAAGCTCAAGGAGGAAAAGCGTGTATTGCAGTACGTGTTTTCCCTTGAAGTCGACAAGATTTGGTTGCTCGTTCATTGTCTAATAACTGTTCGGCAGGGATGGTGCTTATGTACAATACATTCGCCCTAGGGGTCCTCTAGAGGCCAATCTGCGTGCACAACTCAAGGCTTAAGACATTCCATTGTGTGTCGATATCGACTAGTACTGTCCAAGAATGTTACAGCCTTGATATATTTTTGCTCACGCTTTGTAAGTCGCGATGGCAAGGCAGCCATCGCATGTCTCGCCATTTGAGCAGCAGAACATATGCCCTTTTATTCACTACGCCATCCTTTGCTTTCGTGGATGGTGGCTAGGGGAACGAGGGCAAAGAGCAACCCCCGAATTTGATATTAGATGCAGTGTGAAACGTTTCGCTTGTATCTCACTGGATTGTAAATAGGGAACAAATTCCTTTCGAATATACAACGCAGAACGAAGACGGTGTCGATTCGGAATGTTCCACTGGTCAACGTTTCAACTTTTGATTGGCAACGAGCCGAACAACATCTAGGTAGGCAACGGTGCCCGTTGAAGAGTTCGCTTACATTATTATTATATTGGTTTAGTTCCCTAGCACTTTGGCATGCGCGCGCGCTGTCACCGTCAGAGAGTAAACTTGTGGTAGATCCGACAGCCTTGCTAAGTGATGTAATCCCCCTCGATTTCTGATTGGCTGAACCCACTTGCAATGTCTTGACAGATGTGACAGTTTCGGGACTTTTCCTTGTTCCACTTTGATGGATTCACATGCGTCTCGCGGATTGCGCCATCCAGTTGCCATCTCCCTTACTATCTTTGCAATACTCCACATTACAATCCATCAGAAAGTCTTCAACGGAGTCTTTCATACAATGCGATTCACTCGCCGCAAAAAAATCATGATTATCACATCTCAACGCCGTCGCCGTCGTTACTGGGGATGTATCGAACCATCCATCTTATTTTTCTCTGGAGCGATGCCACTCGGTTGTACATGATGCATGATGGGCGAATCGTAAGCGGAACAGAAAGCAGCACCAGGGTTGGAACGGAGTAGATCTCCTTTTCTTCTGTCCAGGTCAATCAGTCTGGGTGCCTATCAGCGTCTTATCGATCGTTGGTGGGCGGTGTTGAGGAGCGCAATCAGACAGGAATAACCAACTGACTGCGGTAGACGGGGGGTCACTTGCTCTTTTGGGTTACTAGGGTGATAGCCCGTGATATATAAACTGGCCCCATCTCCATATCTCTTTCTTCTTATCATCTCATCGATCACATCATTATGGGTCTTTTCGACATCTTCAAGGACGACCACGACGAAGTTGTACGTCGCTTTGCAGTTGTCCATGATCGCATCGAGCAGAGCATCGACGATGCCCTGGAATACTGACCTCCATTGTGCCACAGCACAACAAGGGTAGTTTCACCCACGACGCACTCGCTGGTGCTGTTGCCTACGAGGTTCGTACTTGGTCTCTACCTGAGTCTTGTCCCCCACGTCAACTGTCGTCGCGCATTGTTTCGTCCCCATCTAGGCCACCAAAGCCTACGAGGATCACTTGGAAAGGGAAGGCAAGCCTGATAGCCACGCCAAGGCCAAGGAACTCTTGTAAGTACACAGTCTGATTGTTGAGTGCCATCTGATACCATATCGATAATAGTGCTGGCTTTGCTGCTGCCGCCGTTACCCAATTAGTGGAGACCAAGGGTGTAAGTATTTCTGAATTCAATCTCGTGTCACCCGAATGCTCATGGATCCTCGAAGCTGGACGCCTGGGACGAGCACAAGCGAAACCAAGTTGCGAAGCAGGGTACGTCTATGGATATGTTGTTTTTACTATAGCTGATGGGCTATTGCGTCGATAATCAGCTCACGATCGTTTTACGGAGACCGTGCTTGTCGAGCAGTACCCCGATCGCGATGCATACTGAATTCCTTGAATATCATTATGGATAGCAGGCGAATTGTTTGTACACTAAATAACAATATGGATATATGACAGATCCAATGGTTGAGTGTAAGTCTGAGCTGCGACCAGTAGAGGACGCTTGAAATTCGGGCGTTGAATAGCGCAGGGGTTTTGACACACTACTACGCTTAGCTGGAGATCATTTCAACTTCTACTCATACTACTAGTAGTAACCAAAACCCGGTGCCAGAATAATCCGCGTGCGTGCGTGCGTAATGATACATGGGACTTCCGTATCCAAGAAATGGATCTGACCCACGTCTCGCTGCTGATAAGTGTGTATTTCGGTTGATGTCGGTTGAAGTAAACAACCTAATTCGACCCCAATCGAACCTGCGAACGTTACACGCGGTATTTGCGGCTCCGGGGTCTAGCTTCTTCGAGTTGGCAGCGAACCGGAGGATGCCACATCTACTACGCCACTGGCAAACAGTGTGTGTGGCCTTGTTTGGTCCAGCAACCTGGCACGTTTCTGGCTGAGAAAACCCTCCCCCACTATCGTGGGAGTCGGGGATCCTCTACGGGAAACACTCATGGACTCGGATTGGAATCATTTCCGATGAGTAACAGGCAAGAAAACGGTCGTCCTTACCTACCTTATCGCCAGATCCAACTCTGGGGCACCGAGGTGGACGTCTCGAAAAGAGGTGATGGCATGCTCTTCCCACAAGACGCCGTCGAGCGTCACGAGCAGATGGCCCTGCGACTCGATCGCCAAGGCAATGCCATCAAAATGTCAGCTAGGCTCTCATATGTGTTGAGGGCGGAGAGCGCGACGTAGAAAGTCTCTGTGCCGGGGGGGACAAAGCGAACACCGAAATGCTGGCATCGGGTTCCACGCTGCAACGTACCCTATCTAAGGCAGAACAAACAAAAATGTGTTAAGCTCTCTGTCAGCCCGAGTGTAGATGCCGTGAGCCGATTCAAAAGGCGAGTAGAGTCCCTGCAGGCTCCAGAACACGGTAAGTCGGAAGCGACAGCCCAACGGATTTCCCCTGGGAACCCTGGGATACCATTGAAGCTGGTTTCTGGGAAAGCACAAAGGAAAGCTGGGGAAACTCGAACTCGGATAGCTCAATTAAATCGAGTACGTAGAAATTCTGACCTAACCGACGAGCGCAAAAGAACACGATGGGCCTGGTTTCAACGTTCAACCTTTGGGGGGTACCCGACCAGAACACTTAATTTTCTTCAACTTTGTTACTCTTCGAGTTGGGAATAGTTCTCTAAATTGTGAGAGGACGATTTCAGACGATGACGGTGTTACTTGGGCTCGCCATTCGATTATTCCGAGTACGTCCCAAGTGGAGGCTGTTTTGCATTCAAGTCTGAATATCAATATCTTTGCTTACCTAAGCTTGCTGTTGAGCAAATGTCTTAGGACAATTGTGCTTTTTCGATCACTCTCAGTGCGGGGGTGCATGATAGTGCTCCCCTTCTTAGCCGACAGGGACTCATTATATCCTGCTCTGCTTCCTAGCATTCCCAAAGGAAAGAACGTTGAATTTGCACATGATCCCATCACGGTAACCTAATTGGATCGGTGGGCCGTGCTACTAGTACCTATGACTCAGCCTCAGTGGATTTGCAGTGGATAGACAGGTCTCACCACCCTTATTCGGAGATAGACGGCAGAACAAGACTATAAGTAGGCCCATTTCCATTAGGGGTGTCTCTGCCCACGTTTTCTCTCCCTTTCCCTCAGCGATATTCGTTGCCTAGCCGCTCTGATGTTCATTCTTCTCTGCATATTTTCTGAGTAGGTCAGTATAGCTCACGCGTGTATCGGCTCCAGGGCTACCTTTTAGGCGGAGTGTTCCGTACCATGGACTTGGAGATGGTGTTCAGGTATGTTACCTGGTCGCAAGAGAAGAATAGTCCATTACCTCTTTTCTCGTAGGGCGTAACAGGAAAAACAAGCCTCGAGAAAGATTCAATTGCTCCTTAAGGCTTTTTAACTCTTCCTTGAATAGTTCACAAGTTTCGGCGAGCCTTTGGGAAGCGCTGCCTGTCGCTCGTGCTATCCGTCAGACACGTCCGTCAGCGACTAACCTTGAGTATGTACTCGTTTTTTGACACGCTTCATGCCCTTCCCTTTCACAGGATATGGCTTTGTCTCTGGAGTGAGTGTCATCTTAAGAGAAATGGAATCCTCTGACACACTGCTCTCAGATATGAACAGGAGGCGCGTGCGATCTTGGTTGATCCTTGTGTTGCTCGGGGCCTTCGGGATAATCTAATGTACTACCACTGCCACAAGTTGCTCTGCCGTCGAGGGAAGCATACTGTTTCCATTTCCTTGAGGACGGAGAAAAAGTGTCCTAGACTCGTGGGTCAACCGTGTCTGGACAGCGGAGAAACTTTCTGCGTTGGTCTGTGTAGTCCGGATTGGAGAAATAGTCAAGTCAGTTCAGGACGTATGTCAAAGAGGCAGCCGACCATGCAGCCGCGGAAATACAATACCATATCCATCAGGGCTTCAGCGTCCACGTCCCAGCTGAGCAGTCGTCAAAGGGCAACCTGACGAGTCGTGTCATTAGCTCCGGCATTCCCCTGTTCCACCGCCGTTTAGCATTTAGGGAGGGTCGAAGTACTTGGAGACCGGTGTTGACTTGGTATCATCGAATCTAACGCGCACAGCATCCTTCCAATCCTTGACTTCTTTGATTTCCAATTCTAGTCACTGGGTCCATTCGGCAGACGAAGATGACCGGCTGCTTTTTTAATCGCCTAGTACGAGGCGCCTGTTTCCACTGCCAGGCACTCAACATATGAAAATTAACGGATCTGCTTGCCAGTGAACAGATACCCCTATTGACTGCCGTTGTGCCGAGGTCAATCCATTCTCTAAAACGCCGATCCTGAACTGTGGGAACTGGTTGTCCTTCCATTCGGTTAGTTCGAGGGTGTGTGAATCGTTTGGGCCATTGTTGTAGATCTGACATTCGTCCCAAAAGGGATGCACTCTGTTTCCTCCGATGCAGATTAATGGATCCCCTAGATGATACTTGTCTTGACAGGTCCCTTACGCTCTCGAAAGAATATAGAACGATGGACCACGAAAACATGCGGTCATTGTTTCTAATATCCAATCCGACAGCGTTGCTTTGTCCCCGGACCATCGGCCATTGTGGACCTATGGACATGAGTCCGTTTTTGGACTTAGTCTCGATCTTCCTTAGTGCAAAATGCGTCGCGATGCTTGTCACACGACACGTGTGTTTTCCAAAGACCTGTCACGATGGACGGGGTACGCTTTGGCAGCGGTGCCGCTCGCTAGCGAAACGGACGCAAAAAGTTTTGTTGAAGTATGTTGATTTTGCCCGCCAACCGTTGCCTATAAATTCAATGGGCTGATAGTTTTCTCCTCAGAACCATCGCGACTACGTCCTTTTCTCGTGACCATCATCGGCCCGCTGATCACTCCCATGTCGTCTTCAAGCAATTCCGAGGGATCGACCCGGACGCGTCAAGACGCGTTCCCAGATAGCCAAGCCCAAGCTTCTCCGATCGATTTCTTCAACATGGCACCCACTCACTACCCTACGGTGTACCCGATTCCGGGTATGCCTCGCCCTCCACTGGCCCCGTTCCCCAACATGGTCGCACAAGCTTCGGTCTTTCCGTATGTTGACGGTTACGGCGCTAGTCCTAGCTATGAGGTGCCGAGCCATGAAGCAAACGCACCGTATCCTGGGACAAACATGGCCCTGCCCATGTTCTACGTCGACAATGCTTCTTTCCACCAGTCGCTATACCCTTTCGCGGGCATGTTCTTTGGCAACCATCAGGGTATCGCTACCCCACTACCTTTGGAGCATCTTGATCAGTACGATCAACCAGCCCTGATGCCGCCCCCCGTCACATTCTCGTGGCATATCCAGATGCAGCAAGATGCGATTCTGACTGCACAGCAAGCTCAGGGCCAAGACCCTCAGGAGTTTGTCCCCGGTATGGAATTTACGCAAGCACGCGAATCGGTGCAAGGACAGGGTTGTGAGACCAACGCAGGATTCCATGGCGATCCCAGTGTGCCGGAGGCGCAACACGACCAACGGGAGCACCAATCCAGCACTTCTTTGGAGCAGGAGAATGTGAGGACGCAGGTTCAACGTTACCACAACTGGGTATGTCTGATGGTATGGCGGTATAAAGTTCCTCTAACTGATGCTCCAACGACAGAAGGGGGACGAAATGTACCGATGTCCTGCATGCGATGCGGAGGTCTTGGTACGCAGACAGAAACACCATGACAAGCGCCATGACCCCAATGAGGGTCTATATATTTGCCGTATTTGCGAGGTGGATGGAAAAGTCTATCCACCGTGAGTCTTGATTTCCTTCCCATCCTTCACAGTTTTGTACTAACGCGGGTTCAGATTATCACGGAAGGATGCGTTAAAGCGGCACGTAGATGTGTTACACACCGAATTCGTGGAGCTTCTAGGTGACGCTTCATTGCGGCTCCTCAAACCGCGGCCCAGAAATTGCGCGGAGGACATGGAACCGCTCCGGCAAGCGATGGCCCGTCTACGATCCGAAAAGTAGCACCATTGACCCACAGGCGTATGCCCCCCCTTATCACACAATCTGGCGTATTCTTTTGTCATATGGCATCCCCTCTTGTACCCGTTTGTCTCCACCATCTGCATTTGTATTTTTGGACCAACGTTATTATCTGCTATGTATTCGATATCTATGTACTTCGATTCGTGACCTTGTGACGACTGCTTGAATGAAAAAGATCATTTGACTCGCGAGATCGTGGTCTGTTCCTGTCGATCAATATGTCGCAATCCCTTCCCAATCAAGATATGTTTGAGCGCATCGCTTGGGACGATGACAGCTTGTCAAAAAGTTAAAAAGCTACAATTCGGACGTGTCGAGTACCTTGTTAGTTCCTGGCCGGAGCCATGCACCTGCCAGCTTCTTCGGAGCGAACTGTTGTTAGAGAAATGGGACCTAGGGATCATATCTCGATTTAAGGTTCACGCCTGCCACTCTTATTCCTAGTATGGAGCCCGATATTGACCAGATCTCGCGCATTACCCAGCATAAGAGGATGAGTCGACAGCGATGACGTATTCGGATCTTTTCTGGCGGCCACAGCACGGAATGCTCTGATCAGCCTCAAGCGGCGCAAAGAGCATGACCGGGTGACCATGCCCGGGATTGCGCATCCGCATGCAACCTGAAAACCAAAACCACGAGACAACAAAGATCGCAATCGAACGTCGACACGAAAACGAACCTTATACCAAGCTATACTTCGTGAGCTTGGGACCCTGCGTGACCGCCGCCCGTGAACCGATAGGCAACTTGAGGTGCACGATCCAGATAGTCGACATAATGATCTAATTTTCAAGAGCGATGATTACATGTCGACAAATTCCGACTGTCCGACTCGACATTGGTTGAATGGCGCCATCAGCGTCACGAGTGATGCATGATGTCGAACTATGTTTTGGCAACTTGATGACTGGAAAAATCGAGGATGTGGCCTGACATCGAGCAAAACGCGAATTTCAGGCTGTTGCGTGGCTACCAACCAGAGATTTTCAAGTGTGCGCCGTTGTTTCCCACTGGCATTCCCGTGAGTGACCACGTAGTCATCATTTTCGGGTCGAAGACGATAGGCAAGGAATCCCTTCTACTGGTCGAGGTCGCGCTGAGAGCCGCATCGACCATCGCTAGTCTCAGAAAACCCTCATACATAGTCAGCTCAGAAACCAAGTTGAACGACACGGATCAACCGAGGGCTCAAGCGCTCGCCAGTTATAAGCTTCTCTCGGTTTCTCTGTTCGATCCAAACTAGACGCAGAGTTTCAGAGAAAATGCTTTCGCCTCCTGGAATACCACTCAAGAAAGGTAGATATTAATGATTGCTTGGTTCCGGCAGAAGAGCTGCTGACGGGCTGGTTTGAATGTCACGAGCACCGTCAAGGTGCGACGGTTCGGTAGTTCTGGTGCCAGTCTATTGACAAACAGTTGCTCGAGTGTGATCGGCCATGACGTATTAGTCTCACATATACAACCGAGTCATTGGAATCATTGGATGGATCAGAGTGGTCTGAAGTGAGATGAACGGTACTTGACATTCAGGAATTAGACGTACCGTTAGGACAGAGAGTGTGGACAAACAGGACGCGAGAAAGTAGAGCATCAACGAATGGCAGACCTTGTCGAGAGTGTCAACGTCGAATGTGCTTCGGCATCTCAAGTAGCAAGAAACTGCCGGGTTCTTCGTTAGAAGGCGCCATTTCCCAGGTTGTATGATAGCTCTTCTACCAAGACGGAAAGCCTTCCTACGCACGCTGCAAGTTGAGCAACGACAAAATGCGACTCATCAACACTGCGTCGATCGAGCTAGCTCCGACTTCTATGAACAAACCGTCGAGTTCGTCTAGAAAGGCTTAAAGGGCGGCCCAGGAAATGCGGTGATGAACCTGCCAACGACGGGGGTCGAGAGTTCTACTGCGCAATCCATGCGGGATATTGGGCTATTGGAGCGAACCACCACTGTACACGTGTCCGATGGGAGATATTCTTGGGACAGTCCGACTGATGAGCCAATCATCGTTGGACGTGTGAGAGGTACCCTACATGTATTTCCAGATACCACCATAGGTTTGTGAGACCCCGTCGTTCTGCTCCCATATTGAGTGGCCCGACTCTTGGTATATTCCAAGGCCAGTTCGAAATCCGAGTGAACCCCTTTCATAAACGCATGCGAGGCGAATCTCGAATGATACTTTGTGTCTCAACTCCAAAGTAGGGTTACAGTTCATGAACGTGCCCAAGCACTAGTTTTATTCTTGACCGGCATTTCGGGATGGTTGTCCCCTGAAGGAATGCATCAGAATCTGAGCGACAACAGAACGCCAGAACCGAAAGCAAGTTGGGTATTGCAGCTAAAAAAACGACGATCTTGACGTGGACCGGCGACAAGAGCAGCAGAGATTTGGATCACTGGAAAGGGTGCATATGAAGACCAACTTGAATGATACGAATCATTTGTAGAACGCGTGCCCAAGAGGAGAATGATCGACAGACATCTGGATCGCGACCTTGATGAGAAGCCAAAAGAGACGAGCGACGCCAAGACACATCTCGGAACCCCACAACTGGCCACCGTGTATACGGCGCTTCAAGCGTGGTGCCACGGCTCGGAGGAGTATCATTGTGACCATTATTCTACAAGGCGCCAGTCAAAGGTGTGAGAAGAGAGAAAGTTCCAAGCCTATAGCGTTAGGAAAACATGTTTGGAAACATTGTTTGAACCGACCGTCATCAAACACCTTGTTGGGCGTCTCAATAGCCGATCAAGGATACGACGAGCATATCAGTGACCCAACTGTTCTCTCTACAGCAGGGACACCCCTCATAGCTCGCAAAGTGTAGCCTCGTCCCGCCTCGCAAGGATAACCGCAGCATTCCGAGGTCGCATGAAAAACGCAAGGATATCTATAGACTGTGAGTGTAAAAGCTCGTGACCATGCATTCTGTGGACATTTCACGCAGCTGGGAGATGAGGTGGCCATTGTCCAACTCCTCATGCTGGACGGAGGCTTGCAAGTTGTCCAAAAGTTCCGTGCTCGAGCCTGCTATAAGCATGAGCAGCAGCGTACACTCAGTGACCACAAAGGTCGGTTCATCGCTCTTTTTTGGAAGCTCGACAGAAAAACATGGGTATAGACGAACTTGTCTTGAGATTGGGATTGTCGCCGGTAGAAGTGGTGAGAATGTGGCGAAGTCTTGCTCGAGTATCGTTGTAATAATTTGCCACGGTGGTAAGTGCATTTGGAGACAACATCAGCAAGAAATCTCCATGGAATCGTGTTGTCAAAGAGGTTTCTCTATCCTTTCATACTCGTACTGCGTATAAACAGTTTCAAGTCTCAAGAACCTTATCACTGTGATTGTCGCGTGGGCCAAGTTTCACCGACCGCTACATCGCCTCCTCCTCATCTTCATCGCCCGATACTTCCGCGTTCTCCTGTCCAGCCTTGGCCATAAGTTGTGCCAAATCTTGTTCTTCTGTTTCAGAAACTGCCTTTGGCTACGACAGAGTTATCAGTGACTTGTTCGAGGAGAAACACCGACGAGATACCTTCATCTTTACAACCAATGCGCCTCCCTGGGACTCGATCGAACCCTGGATAGATTCGATAGCACGTTCAAGGCGGTCAACTGCGACAAACTAGTAGGAGGATTGAGTGCGTTGGATGTCATCGTCGTCCATTTGCCTCACCTTGTCCGTCGCGTTCGTACTCAAGACGTATAACGGCGGTGCGACGAGTTTGGCTTTGATGGGCACGGTGTCGTTGCTCTCCTTTTCTCCTGCTCTCAGTGCCCTTTTTATCGCGTCGATGCCGGCTGGGGTGTAACATGTGAGTTCGATATCCGCACGAAGCTTGATCGGTTGGGGCGTCAGTCGTCGTGCGATCGTGCTCGTGAGCGCAGTGATGGCGGCTGGACTGGGTGGATTGGCAAGCGAAGAAAAGACCGTGTCTTGCTCGCTAGAGAGATGAATTAGCAGATGTTGACGGACAGCGCTGGACTCACGTGAGTGCCAGCTTGAATGCATCATACGGATGTCCGTAAGTTTTCCCGAGCGGCCAAGCAACCTGCTCGTACAGCTTCTCCAACCGCGCTTCTTCGCTTGACCCGCCGGTGGGAGCTTCCTCCGCTCCCGCACCCTCTTCTCCTGTAGGAGCAGGGGCATCGAGTACTTTTGATGCCACGTGTCGCATGATGGAGGCGACGGCTTTGGATTTCATATACCGTTCTTCGCATTTGGTGATGTCTTCTGGCGAAACGCGGCGTTTCGAGAGATCGATGTAACCTGTCCGTTGATTCGGAAAGTGGCTGAATGAAAACATGCTTGATCTGCAATGCGTGCGTTTCCGACGTACCCTTTTCGCGATCCACCCTCAATACGACGACAACCTCGTTCCTGCCGACTCGGATCAGTTTTTGAATGGATCGTATGCGTCGTCTGGAGAGTTCGGAGAGGAGGATCATTCCCTCGATGTTGTCATATTCGAGCTATTCTCGATCGGTTTGTGTATACGTTGGGTGATGGTACGACACTCACTAGCTTGACATAAGCACCCATTTCTGCGATCTGACGAACCTGTACCATGACAAGTTCGTCGACTTCTGGATACCGTTGCTCGTAGTACCGCATGAGGGAGACAGTAGAAACTGAACAGCATCAACTTGGATAATCATCATCATAGTTATATTACGTAATTCAGAGGTACATCTATTCTTCGTCTTCGTCTTCTCCGTCTGATGGTGCATGATTAGGATTTGGCACCAAGAGGTCTTCTGTACTTGGATCCATATCATGCACACACGATTCCTGAATGCAGTCAACAGACCTTTGTCTTTATCCTTGCGTGATTCTTGATAGCTATTTTCGAGTTCGGCGAGAATCGCGTCTTGCATGACGGTGACTTGGTCCGCTGACGTGCATGTTTTATACTTGTCCAGATATGCCCTGAGATGCCCCACGGATCAGATCCAGGTGTGCGATATGGGAATCTGTACTCGCCTATTGACTGTGTAGAATGCGTCTCCCCAGCTAAATCCGCTCAGAATAGTCTCTGCATGCTGGTCGAGTCCTGTGATGTAGAAAGCAGCGGCGAGTGCTTCCACGCAGTTGAGTCTCCATGGTTTACCATAGTTTGTTGGGTTTGTCGCGAGGAGATATGGCACTGGAGCAGCATAAGGACACCACACCGCCAAGTGACTCGTACGTACGCAAACGCTCATGGGGACTTGCTATCTTTGAAAAGGGGACATCGGCGAGTCGTGCCCACGAACACTCGACGACCGCGATCCCGTCTTTGGCTATGATGTCCCTATCAGCGGGGCTGATCACACAAGTGCCATTCGGTCTTTGACAAAACTGAGAATCGTGAGCCCCACCACACCCACAGCGACTCACGATACGACGACACCGCGGAAGCGTTGCCCGACCCTGAGTTCCTTGATAAGACCGAGTCTGGCGAGCTTCTTTCCAGAGCACCTGCGCGGGTCACAGTGATCAAAGTCCTTTTTCGGTGGTCAGAAGTACCCCCAAACCAGATTCGACGTCGAGACTGACCCACATAGCTACGGGGACGTCCATTTTGTTAGCATGTCCATCGCGCGTCCTCCCCTGCCATTTCTTGCCTTTGCCCATGCGAGCGTGTATGTAAGATCTGTAACCCTAACCCTACAACACGTGTTTTACGTCCGGCTCACTTTCTGGCTCGTTGCTCGTCGTCGTTGCCGTCGTCCAACACGTCGTCCTCATCGTCCATGGCGACGAACAGCCCACCTCCGCCCGGAATTCCTGAAGCTTCGCGTCTTTCCACACAGACATGGCAAAACGACCTCCTCCAGCTCTTCCACAACGCCAAGGATCGCTTCCCGGATGTCGTATGGGAATTGCATCCAGACAGTGATCACGACGCTACCGAGGACGTCTGGGGACACAAAGGTGCGCCTGCTCATCGTCGTTGTCGTCGCTGGCTCACTCTTTCTTAGCGATCGTGTACGCGCGTGCCCCGCCGTCTTTCCAGGCGCGCTACTTTTCCTTTCGCCCTCCGCCCATCACGTCCCCGACACCGTACTCGCCTTCTCCATCCCCAGCACCCGCTCAGTCTTCAGTATCGCTCACGCTCACTCTAGATTATGCTCACAACTCTCGTTCCCCTTCCCCATACCGTGCCTCGTCTCCTTCCCAAGGTGGCATTCTCCGCATCCCCCAGCAAATATCTCCTGCCTTGTTCTCCAATGAGCTCGAATACCTCTATACCGGAAAGGGCCTCGGTGAGGCTTTCGAATTCCTCTTTGATACCTCCGAATCACGCGAACTCGGCAACGCCGAGGAACACCGCATCGACAAGCTTCGCAAAGACCTCGTCTACATGTGGCGATCTCGTCTCTACTCGGACATTCGCATCTCCCTCACAGGTACATTTTCAACTTCAAATCCAGAACATACGACCGCAATATTCTCCTCTCATCGCTTCATCCTCGTTTCTCGTTCACCTTATTTCCGAACGCAGCTCCTCACGTGGGGTCCTAAAGCCGCAGTCGCAGCTGGATCATCTGCACCCGGCGAACCGTTCACGGTCACACTTCCCTCTCCACCATTCACCCCCGCGTCCCTCCACTTCACCCTCGGCTACATCTACACCGGCACCCTCGTCTTCTCTCATCGAACGTATGACCTCGATACCGCGTTTGCCATTCTTCGATCGGCAAATTATCTTTCCCTCCCTCAACTCTATGCCGAGACACAAGCCCGCGTCGTGTACGAGATGCTCCACGGTCTCTACCACGCGTTTCTCGAATTCGATGAATACGAACGTATCACGAGCGCCAAGTGGGGCATTGGCGGTTGTCGGTGCCGCCAGTGTTCCCGCAGAGTTCCACGTGTACTCGAATTCGCGCTCTCTGACGACGTTGCCAACAACTACCTAGAGCGCGGCGCGCGACGCGCTCTCGTAGGCCTCTTTGGCGAAGGTTGGTGTAATGCCGAATTTGCCGCACTGCCTCAGAAAATACGGGATAGCGTCGTCAAGGGCGTTGGCAAACGTACGACACCCACCAACGTTTTCCCACTCTTGTTTGCCGCTCAACATGCGATCAAGAAGCTGGATTCTGCAATTGATGCATGGGCGGATGTATCCAGGGAGATGGTGTTGACGGCGCAAAAAGCGATTGACGAGTGTCTTGTAAAGGAAAACGAGACGTGTTTTGAGCAGGCAGAATGGGTGGAGATGTTGGAAGGCGATGGGGTCGGTTTTGAAGATGGCGAAAGGGTGGGCTGGGTCATGGAGGCGCTAAAGAGGGGAATGAGCGAACGTTACGCGGCGACCGTCTATCAGGTACGTTGTGACATCTGTGGCCGTAATGAAACTCAATGAATTTCCGTTCTGCTACGCCATAGACACTTGTATCCAGCATACTACTGCGCCCGCATGCTACAGAAACAGACGCAACAATGCTCTCACAGACGTCACCAATTCGCGCGCAGGTAGAAGAAGCCCGCGTTGATTTGCTGAGATGGATCAGGAAGCGATGGATGGGGGTACGCCAGGAAGGTGGCTTCGACGCTCTCGAAGGTTGGTCAATCAAAGAGATTTCACAAGGTGCAGTTATTTTCAAACTCTATTCCTTCTCTTCACATGTTCATTGATCATCTCGTATTCATCTATTCCAAATCATCTTCAATTGGCCTGTAATTTCCTCAGAGATCGAAGTTCCTGTCGAAGATCTCATCTCCCCCGCACCACATCACACGCTACGAAATCCACACTTGTCTCGTGCTCTCCGCCCATCCTTGATTCGCGGGTCCGGCGATGCAGACTCGGATACACTGTCGGTCCACTCTCTCCGTGCTTCCGTCCTCTCTCGCACCGTCCCTTCCTCAAAATCCCGGGACGGGAACCTTGCGAGTTCGGGGAGCTCAATACGCAGTGTCGCGCGGAGCACTCTTTCACCATCTGGTTCTCCGAGGGTGCGCAATCACAGCACAACATCTCGTGCGAACGAGAGACCCGACTCTAAGCTCACACCGGATTCCTCGAGCGTCATGAGCGTACGATCTGGTGCTACAGAAAAGGCGCGTGCCCATGGGCATGTAGTAGGTCATCGCAAGTCCCCGTCCGTGAACACGTCTTCTCGTTCAACTGCAGACGATCGCGACTCGCGCATAAGCGAAAAGGGCGATGATGGAGATGAGGACCATGACCATGATGGGGCCTCAACGCCAACGCCGTCAATCACAAATTCACCAAACGGGCGACCGACTCTGTCCAAAATCATCACGAGCAGCACAACATCTATGCGCACAGCATCGACATACTCCAAACATCCTACCCAATCCGTCCGTCCCCGCCACTCCACTACCCTTCGATCCTCTCATCAGTCATCCCATCACGGCACAAATGGTCTGTCTACCCTCCGAATACCATCGTGTGCACAACGTCCAAACTCGACTCTTTCCTCTGCAACTTCCGACACCACTTTCCGCACCGCGGCGTCCGAACTTGCCACGCCGACTTCAGCGGGTTCCAACAGTGCACGATCTCGTAAAGCATCCGGTGGATCCACCCTGT
>JBBPRT010000027.1:0-41804 GCA_038093175.1 Boletus hoseneyae
TCCAGTGGAGCATGGTCGCGCGTGGGTATGCACAGCACGATGACCCGGGTGTGGCGCTGCGGATCTTGGACCGGGTCGAGGACGATCGGGCGCGAGCCGATAGGGATGGGTGTGGGAATTCGACTTTGGATTCGTCGCAAGGGGTGCTGGGGGTGCATACAAACGTGCTGCGCGGATTTGTCATCGCGGGGGACGTGGCGCATGCGCGGGACGTGGAGCGGCGTCTGGTGGAGCGGCTTGGGTACCGGGTTGGGGACAGACCTGCGACGGACGCGAGCATTGCCCTCTTGAGAGCGCTCGAAGGCAGACTGGAAAAGTGAGTTGTTGGCCGCACTTGCTTGTGTGCTCACGTTGGAACTTTCTGTCCTAGATAAGGCTCCGTGGGACGCGGTGCCATGGTTATGTTTCCATCACGCATGGGTGGCTCTAAAACAGTGTGGAATCCCGCAACCTGAGACACTCGTACAGCTGGCACGAAACAGAGGCGGTGGTAAAGCTGTTGTCACGTATACATCAGATACTGCGGGGCGCGAAACAATTGATCGAAACAAATACGTTCGTGAGCGAAATGGTACTACTTTGAGACGAGGAAATGGCGTAATGTGAGATGTGGTACTTGTGAAACGTCCATTCCCGTCAGTGTCCAAGAGTGCAAGTACAGGTAAAACAATAGCCAAGATGGACAGTGTCAATCGCCGCTGGCGCGGGGATCGCCGATCCTATATACACTGAAGTCACATAGAGATAAAGTATGGCGGCGAAACGAGGATCAGTGCGGTGGGATATAGTTGGCGTCGATCGGGGTAAAACAGTCAATTTGGATGCATAACCAAAACGGAAGATGCATGGAAAAAAAGTGCGTAGCAAAGGGTTTTGTACAGAAACGAAAAACGCAAGGGTGGATCGCATGGCTAAGGCTCTTTTCGGATGTTGGTGTATGCGGGAGGAAGCTCGATCGTCTCTGGTTGTGCGCCTTCCTGGGCGCTGCTTGGGCCAGCATCTTCATGCTGGACGATATTGATTGCTCTTAGTTGCCTCGGCATGCCGGATTTACGTGAGCTCGTCAGGGCTGTCGTAGATGCCGGACCCATGATACCGGGTTCGAGTTCGGGCGTTGCGGAGCGTGGGTCTGTGAGTGATGTCACTCCGGATAGACGCTGCGTCGACATGGCGTAGCGGGAGCTTGTGAGCGAGTCCGACAGCAGGGCCGAGCCCGCCACAGACTGACGGCGGCCGTCTTCTTGTGCGGAAGCAGAGGATAGGGTGGGTGCCGTGACGAGGTAGGGTTCGGGTTGTAGATATGGCGGGGGTTGGTAGTTGGAAGGTTCATTGTCGTCAGGATCGCCTTGTAGGAGATTGACTGGACGCTCCTTTGCAGACTTTGGTGCGGTCTTGCGCCGAATGACATAAAAGGCGGTGAGTCCGAGGATGACGATCGCCGCAAGACCACCGATAACGCCACCTGATAGTGAAGATGAATGTGTGAGCTCGAGAAGTTGATATTGCTTACCAACGATAGCGCCTGTGTTGTTAGAGCTGGAGATCGAGATCAATACACATGTGGCGACACGGGGTTACTCGGATACTGACCTACTGCTAGTTCCGCCCGTCATTCCGCCACTTGCGTTTGTAGGATAAGAACCACCAGCGGGTGGTCCCGCGGTAGAAGAAGGGGAGGTGTTGGAGATGCAGGAGCTGTTCGGATTAAGTCCGGCAGAAACCGAATATAGACCACTTCCACCCGTGCCGAGTCCACGGTCGTCCCCAGCAACGACCATGAGAGTTGAACCGGCGCGAACGGAAGGAAACCACTGAAAGCCGGTCCCCATATCAGCCACATTGGTGATGGTGCCCAGTGGAATAGAGAAAGAATCCCCGCCAGGAATGACGCCTTGAAAGTTGATCGTGCTGGAAGCGAACACGATTCGTGAATGTGGGATGGAGTGGAGGGATATGAGATTACCCTTGTATTTGCGAAGCGTTCCACCACAGCCTGCTCGGGCTGCACTGGACGACTTGGTTTGGAGGGTTGATGTTGAAAGGGAAATCGGGAGAGACAGGGTTGGATGCATTGAAGCAGGTGGTGTCAGTGCTGTTGAGGACGTTTGCCGCTACACTGGTGCCACCAGTCCCGAAACCAGAGTTATCGCTGACCTGGGAAAAATTGAGTGGGTACGTGGGGTGAATGGAAGCGATTTACAACTGCGACGAATTGGGAATTGGCTGGATAATCGAGCTGAAAGCTGACAGAGGCGTCGTCGCCGTGAAATTGCTGGGACACGATTGTGCGGACCTCGACGTTGTTCGCGAGTGGAGAAGGGCCATAAGGGATGATGAGGACGCTGTACGGTGGATCTCCCGAGCCAGATATTTGAAGGGAGAGATTAGCGCACTGCTGCGGTTGGCTCGTGAAGGTGAAAGAAAAGCCAGAGACGAGCGCGGCTGAAAGAACGAGAGAAAGGACGAACATGTTTTGCGGAGAAACCAGCTCGACGTTGAGAAAGAAGAAGCATATCAAACAAGACGACCACGCCAATCGCTAAAATAGATTGCCACAGTCGATAACGCAAATCATTCACTTGCATTCCAAAAGCGGAGTTGTCATCCATCTTGAACCACAACCACCACCACAGCCTATCAGCATCATGTCAGACACACCACCGAGAGCACCACCCATAAAGTACAACGCCCATCTCGGAACTCGCTGGCAAAAGGAAAAGGCCGCCGCTGGGGTCGGCGCGTTCGACTTTCCCGAGGACCCGAAATACATTGGGCAATGGGTCATTGGCGAGTGCGTCGGGAAAGGCGCCAGCGGTCGTGTCCGCATCGCAAAACACCGTCGCACAGGCAAATTGGCCGCTGTCAAAATACTCCCACTGCAACCGCTCATGAACTCTCGCGCATCACTAGCCACCCACCTCGCCAAATCCGAAAAACAGCGTCTCGGAATCGACAGGGAGATCATCATGATGAAACTCATGAACCATCCCAATATTTTGCGCATATACGATGTCTTTGAAGGCGAAAACGAACTCTATCTCGTACTCGAATACGTCCAAGGCGGCGAACTCTTCGATTACCTCGTCAACCGTGGTCGACTACCTCCACTCTATGCCCTCGCTTTCTTCAAGCAAATCGTCTACGGTCTCAACTATGCCCACACTTTTTCTATCATCCACCGCGACCTCAAGCCTGAAAATATCCTCATACATTCTCTCAACCCTCCCTTGATCAAACTCGCAGACTGGGGAATGGCCGCCTTTGCTCCTCCCGCTCTTCAACTCGAAACTAGTTGTGGCAGTCCTCATTACGCCAGCCCAGAAATCGTCAACGGAAACAAGTACAGGGGAAACGCAACCGACATCTGGAGCTGTGGTGTAATCCTCTATGCTCTCCTCACCGGTAGACTTCCTTTCGACGACAAGAACGTACGAACACTCCTCGCCAAAGTAAAGGCCGGTAGGTATGACATCCCCGCATATATCGATCCCTTGGCCAAGGACCTGTTGACGCGCATGCTCGTCGTTGACGTTAACCAGCGAATCACGGTACGAACATGGCATACGTCTTCTTTCTTTCCTTTACACTCTTTTTTAGATTCCGGAAATCATGCAACACCCCTGGTTCAGTAAGGTGACCCCCGGGATTGTCTACGTACCGGCACCCTCCGTCACTGAACTGGCCAAACCTCTTGCATCCGAAGCACACATCGACGAAGAGCTACTGGAATCCCTATGCGTTATCTGGGGAAAACATGCCAACGTCGAAAGTATCAAAGCCGAACTCTTGAGTCCTCAAGGTGATGGTACACTCGGGAAAGCCTTTTACTTTCTCCTGCATGAATACAGGGAACAGACACTCAAGGAACATGGCATTATTCTTGACGTTGACGACACACAGGTCCATCTATCCGGAAAAGTCATTACCAAGCAGTATAGGTCTCCTTCTCAGAAGCGATCCAACAGGCTCGAGCCCGATGCTCACCCACGATTGCACTCCAGCCGCGATGCGCCCCCGCCTCCTACTCGATCACCTTCCCCAAATCCCCCCGCGGTGGATGCTTCCTCTCCGACATCCATATCTCGATCTCGGACGCCATCTCCTGTCGGCCCCCGGCCCCCAAAGCCTCGACCGATATCATCTCCGGTCGCCGAAATTCCGACACGCCACAAGAGCATGACCATCAAACCTATCGCTACGACTCTGTCTAGTGCGCACGCTGAACTGGTGCGGACTCGTTCGTCCACGGTGACCATGCTACCTCCTCGGATCGCTCAGGATTCACACAATTACCACGCACACAATCAGCAAATGTACCAGCCGATGCATATTCCTGGACCACCTCCTATAGTTCTTGGCCCAGTTCCGAGGGCGACACCGATGACGGTCCCGACCGCTTGGTTTCCTGCCTCACCCCGTCCCCCTCACTCGGTTGGACCGGTTATAAGCCCCAGCGTGGCCCGTGCCGCTCCCATGTCCATGGTTCGACAAATGAATGCCAGTGAAACAAGGTCAACTCCTACTTCGCCGCGCTCCGTGGAACACGATGCGATGACGGACGTTGAATCTACGGAACAGGTTCCCGGTCGATTCAATACAGGGTTTACTCGATACGATCCGTACACCTCGGAGGGACCGCCGACTATTCAGGTTTATCGAGAGGAAGTACTGCCCCAGGTTGACCGATTGCGATATCTTCAAGGACCAACGCGTCATGTCGCCATGCCAGCTTCGTCCGAAGATGCTCGTCAGTTTGGAAGAGGTCAAGAGAACAAGGAAAATAGCGAGCATTACGAGGGCAGATACACGTATCTGGAAAACGACCCAACTGGAGGACACGAAGTGAAGCCGCGCGCAGGAAGAGTCGGGAAAGAACTTCGAAATAGCTTGCACGGCGTTGAATTCTTGAAGCGAGACGGCAAGGAGCGGGAAAGAGATAGGAAACCCAAAGGTGAGCGGACTCACGCGTGGGATAGGTGTGTATGACTCGGTTCGGATCTATAGTGCCGACGCTAGATTTGCATCCAAACACGCTGAACGCAAAACGTCCGGTGGTGAGTTCGCCGACGCAGCCGACTTCACCGGGGATGCCGTCCATTTTATCTTCTCCGGTCGGCGAATTTAAAGGGTGGTTTTCTAATCTGTTCAACTGGAGAGCACACACATACGTGCTTTGCTCTACAAACAACCTCGCAGCGACACGTATGGAAACAATTCGCATTCTGGAGCAACTGGGAGTAACGATCGTGCTCGAGGACGCGGACAGTATGCAAGCCGGGGCGGCATTGCGATGTAGAACCAACGAGGTCGTCGACGGAACTAGCGGTGCAATCGTGCAGAAACACGTACGTTTCCGAGTCGAGTTTTCGATGGGTTCGGCGCAAGTTGGCGGGTTTGCTCCGAATATGGGTACGGGATTGAGTCCAACTTCCGGTCCAAGCGTTTCGGCTGCACACATGGGTGGTACGCCAATGTCACCCACTGGCATGTCCTCTTCCTTGCTGTCCTCCCGGCATGCATTAGGCAAACAGGCGATGGCAGCTGGCTACGCCTGTGCGATCGTGTTGGTGCAAGAAAAGGGATCCTTGTCGACGTTTAGGGCGGTATGTCGGTGGTTGAGGGAGGAGTGGACGTTGGACGCACTTCGAAGCCCGCCCGGGATTGGTATGGGTGGACAGGCGAGTTTCTTTGAGCAGCAACAACAACAGCAGTATCAGGGGGCGGCGATGCAGAAACGGGGGGCGATGTTGTAACTTGGGGGTGTACGCGGGTCTGGTACCGTGCGTTGGATGTCGTGATTATTCTGTCGTTCTCGGAATATATGGACGAATTACAGGACCATCTTTTTACGGGATGGATTAAAACCATGGTCCGGCTTGCTCATTCTGAGTTGTGCCAATTGAGCCAATAACTCGTCGATTCAGCCCCGCGTCCGCAAGTCTTCAATTCTGCATGACACTTGGAGAAAGGCAGTACTGTGTCACTAAAGCGCGGTCGAAGGCACTTTGGTATCACCTCGCAACCCTACCTGAGGCTCAAAAGACCCGCTCTCGATTACTCCACCCGCCGTCAATGTTTCCCCGCCATCTACGGTATTCCCCCACATCGACTACGCACCTCTCGCTGCAATCGCAAATACTACCAAGCGGAGTGTTCCTATCGTCATATCCTCTTCCCCTCCGCTGGCACCAGCTGAATCTCGACTTCCATCTGCTGTTTCTGCGTCTGCAGGTCCCTCCCATGCTGAGGTCCTGATCGCCGAACAAACTCCTCCCCATCAGAGTAAGAAGAGGTCGCGATCCGAGTCGCTAGCCCCCACGTCTGCAAAAAAAAAAAAAAAAAAAAAAAAAACAGAAAAGTACGGCGACCTGCAACTCCAGCGTTTGATGGCAGATGGCAAGTCCTGGCGGAGAGTTGGACCCGACATGTGTCACCATGACAGCCTTATGCAAAGATACGGGGCAGGGCCGTATAAGCAGCAAAGCTGGCCAGATCGAAGAAGTATGGGAGAAACGAGGACGGCGATACAGCACACGTCAGCCGTCCCAAAGGTGAACCAGAGCAGACCTCAGCCACCGATGCAACACCTGGGCCGCTATCACAGCCAGTCTCTGAAAATCTTTCCATCGTTGGGGATACCTCTGGACAAGGTTTCGACTACTCCCAACACGTCTCTACAATGCTCAAGTTCGGATTGGTCCCAACGGAGAGACTATTGTTGATGAAGAGTCACTGTTCGTCGGTCGTAATGGTGAAGAAGATACCGCGGAGTACACCCATGTGGAGGAGTCTGACGTCACCAAATTTGTTGATTCTGCTACGTACTCTAAGCGCTTTCGTGGATCGCCGAGGAGACTCATTCTACGACGTGAGCTACTTGGTTTGGTGTGCGCGCGTTTACTGAGGTTGACGCTTTCCAGGCTTTGTCACAGTCCGGCGAGAATTATGAATTGATTTCATACGTACTGCCTGGTCGAGCAAATTCAAAAGTGAAGACAAGAAAAATCCTCAACAAATAAACTACTGTCTGAAGGATCGCAAGCCATACGGTTCGTATCCCCTTTCAACGCCCGTTTTCTCGCGTATGCCCAAATTTAGATATGCAAACCCTTTCCCGTATGACCGGCAAGGACTTCAGTGGCCCTACTCCCGAGATACGAGCCCCAGTAGTCATGTCTTTAGGACGGACTGGTCACCAGTCTACAGCAAACGTCTGACAAAAAGTCCAGCAATGTGGATTTATACTAGCGTACTGCTCGAGTCTCCAAGAAGAGTACATTACGCCAATAAATATTAGATAGAAAACAATAGAAAACAAAGGCAAGAAAGGGGAATCATACACTCTAGGGGTGTTGACCTAGCACAAGCAAGAGAAAGAGTACAACGACCAGAGTCGAGTGGGGTACATACAACATGGGACAATCCAGCCGGGAATACAACAAACACAGCAATTTCGTCCATAGACGTCAGGCATCGTTCAGGCGGCAACGGCCTCGGAGCCAAGCCCACGTTCGACATCCCTCGGAAGGGAGTCGCTCTCCTGGCGAGTCGCACCCCCGAGCGCAAGGTTACGGAATCCAGAGCGCAGAGTGCTGATCACGCCGCCTGGGGCCGTAAGGGGATCACTGGTCGCAGGGGCAAGTCCGGTAGTATCAGCGCCTTCGTTCGCCTCCGCACCCTCGCGCTCATGCTCGGGATCGTCGATGGAGGCAGACATACGGTTTTCATCGTCAGAGATGTCCTTTGTCGGTGGCATCGTAGAGATGCGCAGGAGGGACGTATAAGCTGTGGATGATCAAATCAATCGTTTTTGGATTCGAATCTTAGAAGAGAAAAGAAAATACTAACGTTGTCGGCAAACAGGACAGAACCACCCCTTGGCCTTGCGTTTTCTACGTGGGTTCGGAGGAGCGACAGTCGGGGGGTTAGTCCCCTCAGTCGCACCGCTCGTGTTTGCTGCACCACTTCCACCCTCTCCGGCAGCGGTGTTTGCGCCAGCGTTCGCGGTTGTGTTGGATTCGTCATTATTGACAATATTGCCTCCCGCACCAAACTCAACCATGTTGATCGCACATTCTTTGCAAGCAACAAGATGACGGCACGGAAGGAGAATAACCTCGCGAGGCGAAGAGAGGCAGAGGAGACATTCTGAAGAAGGTTCATTCTCGTGAACAGTCGCAGGTGTTACGGGAGCGGCGTTGGGTGGGTAGGTATGGGCATCCGTGCTTGTAGGAGATGAAGTATGAGGGTGGGTAGGAGTAGACGACTGGGTGGTGAGACCGTAGATCTCGTGAAGATGGAACGTGTACGGACCGATCTGCAAGATCGGGTAAGACAGTCAACAGCAATAGATGAGTAAACACTAACCGTGGCTTCGCGCTTGATAACTTTGACAACCCACGGCCTAACGTCTTCTTCATCGGCAGCGGGAGGTGCACCCACGCGGACGATGTGAAGATATGTGGTCTGCTCATTGACTGTAGATATATCCATACCATCCTCATCCAAGGCGGACAGATGGATAGTAGCCCTGACGCCCTCGCGCATGTCATCCTTGGAGCCTTTATCCTTTTCGGAGTCGACAGAAGTACCAGAAGCGTCAGCATCTACTACAGCCAAAGCAGGACCGGATGCAGCACGGTTGCCAGACCGCTTGCGGAAGGGGAAAGCGGCGAAGCGCTTTCTCTGACGACCGTTTCGGGGGGCGGCTGCTGTGGGGCCTGTAGCTTGGTCATCGGCAGGGGGTTTCTCCGGCACGGCCTCCTCTGGGCGAACGGGCTGTTCGAACCCGCCCAATTCCAAAGTAGCACCTTCCTCTAATTTGAGGAAATTTCCAAAACCACCGTCGACTACGGACTGGAAGACAAGGATGCGGGAGAAGCCTCGAGAGTCGACGTTTTCGGCAAGAGGGTGACCGGCGGGGAGGATGACGTTTACGTCGATTTTGCACTTTGGTGCGTCGCAATCGTACTCGAATTCGAGACCATGGTGGTGGTGGGAGTCTGCTTGGTCAGGGTCATCCCCGGGTGCGATAGTGAGTGGGACCAAGCGGAGGGTGGGGCGTTTGAGGTTGACGAGTGCTTGCAGAGTGGTGGTGGGCTGAGAGGGCTGGAAAGGAGTTAGATGCAAGTATTGTCGAGGGTGCTCGGTTGACCTCTTTGCTCTTTGCTATCCAACTCTTGATGGTGTCTGCGGAGAGCGAGTCCGCAGCAGCATTCTTTCCCACAGTGTGCGCCCATGCTGGGGTGTTGTGGACGACGCCAATGTCGGGACCAAAGAGCTGTTTGGACTCTTTCTTGGTCGTATTGTCATCTGGGATGTTGACGACGACGGCGCCGTTCTGAGCCATCGCGGTTGCGGTGCGAGAGGTCGAGGTGTCGGTGCGAGCGAGAAAAGGGGAGGCCTGGATTCTGCGGGTGCGATTCCACGTGGAATATTGATTATGATCTAAAAAAGAAATGTAAAAATTAAAGGGAATTCCGAGAAGAAAAGAACGCACACCAAGTCGAGAGAGACGGCATATTCGAGGTCAAGAATCAGCCAATCAGACGCGCGCGGACTCGATATTTCCACTCGGCTTCTCGGCTGGCATTCTCACAGATCACACGCATGGATTAATATTGTTTGCATGTCGAGCGTAGTAATGGAAACAGGCAGCCTATGCAACGAGCGATACAACTCCACCAGCCTCCTTGATCTTGGCCCTGCCAACACCGTCAGCACACAAGCACGAACAGCCACAAGATAGACACCTACTCGGCCTTTTGCGAGACAAACCGTGCCTTTACAATAAAGGGCAGTTTTGGTAGTCTGTATGAACCGTTACACACAAGACTTGCGACAGCCCCGCATACAACTCACCTTCCGTTGCCCAACACCTTTCCGTATCCATGTTGGAGAGTATCAATAACCGGGACAACATCAGAGTCCTCTGTCAACCCCTCCTTTTCTTCTTCAGGTACCAGCGTCCACAGCTTGTCGACATTGATAATCGGTCGCCATTGTGCGTTGCGAGTCAAGTGGAATCGGCGCATACCCACTTTACCAAAGTAACCAGGGTGGTACTTGTCAAAGTTTATGCTACACCCCAGATAGTGCATCGTTTGTCCGTCGTTACATATTGTCAAAACAAAGAGACATACCGATGGTGGTGCATACCACCAGCGAGACCACGACCTCCAGGGTGTTTACGGTGCTTTCCAACACGTCCGTGACCAGCAGAGACATGGCCACGGTGTTTGCGAGTCTTCGTGAAGCGGGTCGGCATTTTCTGTTCAAAGCCAAAGAGATCTTAATGAGCATACATTCACCAGAGTCCACCCGAGCAGCCCTCGATCCATCCAGCTATCCATCCTATCCGATCGCACGCATATATGCGTCCCATAGACTATGCGTCATTCGAATAGCATACTGGATGAAAAGGACGTTGGACGGGCGTAAACTGACCTTGAGGAGAGGTTGTCGAGGTCGGGGACGCCAATACGGTGTAGATGGAGCTGATTGGCAAGCTTTGTCGGAGTTTGAATTCTCGGCTTTGCGCCACACCTCCAGCTGTTGCAAGGTAAGGGATACTTGGATGGGGCCGCGAGCCCATATTTATTGTCGACGAACCCCGTCACGAATAAATCTCTCGCTCTGAGCTTGTCTTACACCATCGCATCGTTTCCAGAACAGTTCACTGACCACTTTTGCCTCCAGTCGCCGTCCGCACTCTCTAGGAGCGACGTAATTTAACGCTATTATGAATGCACCAAATCGTTTCGAGTTATACGTTCTCGAAGATGGCGAGAAACCGTGCGTGCCTGTGCAAACGAACGCGAACTCCACTCTGAACAGGTGACTCCATTCCCCCAGAGTCGAAGTAACAGAAGACACCAAAATCCCGAACGCCGCCACGTTCAAGATCGTCAAGCAGGATCATACGCTGGGTAACATGCTCCGAGCGTACGTACTCTTTTCTCCATCCTGTCTTCCCCCGTCCTCTCCGTCGGGATCTTAATCCCCGTTCGGTCAACCTACATTTTCACAGCCAAGTGCTCTCGATGCCCCAGGTCCTGTTTGCAGGTTACAAAGTCCCACACCCACTTCACCCCTATTTCCTTCTCAAAATTCAGACGGATGGCACCGTCACCCCTCAAGCCGTGCTCGAACAAGCATGCACGAAGCTCATCGCTACGCTTTCTTCTCTAGAAGCAAAGTTCAAACGCGAGTTCTCGTTCAAAGATGTCGAAGGTGCGGTACCAGAGGATCCGTATGGGACGGCAGGCACTGGTGCGCAGACATGGGGTACGGGGAAGGATTATCTGGACTTTTAGAGGCGGCATCTCGGATCCAGTGTTGCTTTCCTTTGTATTCGATTTTCACCATCATCTACGACATCTTGTGCATACATGTGGGTCTGTTAATACAACATGGCATGTTTTTCGGGAATAAATGCGGGTATTTATGATGCTCGTGTCCTATATAGTACAGAATACTTCCCTCAGCAATACAGTCACAGAAAGTCAGTGGTAGCACTTTTTACTAGACCTCGGCTGCCTCGATCTCGTCGGTAGAAGGGCGTGGTTTACCGCTTTTGACAGGGAACCAGCACCGCTCTATGAATTTCCACATATGCTCCGTAACTGCTCCTCCATCAGGCCGCGTTGGCCTCGTGCCTTTCAGTATGGCAAAAATGACTTGCTCATCGCGAGAGAGATGGTGATAGGGAATATTGCCTGTCACAATCTTTTCCGTACTTCGTGAGCTGTAATAACGGAGTGTACAGCCACGTTAACACACCTGCAACATGATACAGAAAGACCACAGCTGACTACTGGATGCCCCTGAAGCTGAGCAGGCAAGTCATACTTGCAGTGTCGTACACTGCATTCAGAAGATGGTGAGGGGTGTGCAAGATGTTCGGAACAGAAGGACGTGCCAGTGTTATCAAGCTTCCAAGCGTCCGGATGCGTTTCGTGAATGCAGTTCGTGTGTTTCAAATAATTCGAAACTCGCAGGGGCAGCAATTAAGACCGATTGTTGGCACTGAATGTTAGCATGAATCACTGGCATGAGAGGTTCACCGCATCTCCCCGCAGCGTAGATTTGAGGTCTGGCCGCAGTCGATTTGGAGTGTCCTAGAATGGATTCTCCCTTTTGGAGCGTTCACGCGGATGACTTTGCACCTATCGACGACTTGCCTCGTTAGACGCATTGATCACACGAGAACAATGCGGGTGTGGAAAGGAAATAAAGGACGAGGGAGAGAATGGGGGAGGTATCGATACTGGACTTTGAATTTACGGAACACTATTAGTAGGAAGATCGGAGTCGCCTCCGGGAGATCGGCCGATGGGGAAGTCTCGGAACGCAACCCGACGTAATTGCAAGCTCGCTACGTATCTACGCGTATACCGTGCAGAACCACGATCGTTATCATTACCAAGCGTAACATCATTACATACATTTCTCATATATACGATGAACTGAACATCCACATCAAGCCATTGGTGAGTCACAGAAAACACAGAAACAGAAAAGGCATGGGAGTAAAGGCAAGAATTACAAGACATGGATAGATCACGTACAGCTTTTCTCATCACCCTCAAAACTTGTTCAAATCTACAGGCGGCGCATGAACCTCGACATGCCCCACCTCATCCATACTCGCGCCAGCCGTGGTCGCCAACACGCCGGATGCCTCGTTCGTGGTGACTTCCTCCTTGCCCAACCCCAGTGTATCCTCCGGAATCCAAACGACACGCTGAGGACGTGCCAACGCAGGGTGCGCAAATCCATAATCCACCGTTCCATCTGCGTGTTGCGAAAAGTGCAGGTCGTCAAAGAAGGCATTTGATTTCGAATCGGGCGAAGAATCGGTGGTGTGCGTGCGCTGGATGAGCGGTTGAGCCTGCACGACGGATCGTGAAGGACCAGATGTACCAATGGCGGAGTCGATGGTGTCACGTCGCTTCTCGTCTGACCTGCGGCCATTGTCAGTCTCGGATGCTTCCTCAGACTTGTAGGTCTTGTCGGCGATGGCGAGGGGAAGTGCGCTGATGAGCGGACCATAAGAGTCGTTGATGACAAGGTGGAATCCGAACTGCGAAGATGATCAGCACGAGGAGATAAATCCAAAGATCAAGAGACTCTGGCTCACAGTCAGGAAGATCAATACTACCATCAGTATCCCCTCCGGGATTGCGCTTGCATTGTTGTTCTCATCTCGAGCGAGGAAGAAAAGGGCACAGAGACAGATCTGTTGGACATACATGCCCACGAATACGTGCTGAATGGCCCTAGGGTAAAACAAACCTCCAGTGTCCGTAGCCGGTGATTGAGTGAATTGATACAAGAACAGGTATTTGTAGAGCTGGTAAAACAGGAAGAAGGCGAGAACAGCAAGACCATTGATAATGGGAGCGATGATAGAGTAAGCAAGAGCTGTACAAGCCATTAGCAACGGAGTCCCATACAATAGCATATGCAAACTAACTGATGACAGTGAGAAGTGTAATAGCGGGGAATAAAGTACCCCACGCAACACTTCGAGGGCCGAACTTGATGTTGTAGATGGAGCGAGCAGTGCTTCCGAGAATGAATAGCTTCACATAATACACAACCAACTGAACAATAGCAAGGAAACCACCCGCAGATCCTGCAAGTCCTTGCAGAATGATATACCTATCCAACAGATATAAGCACCGTGCTAAACAGAAAATGGCAAACCGTACGTGAGGAAGAAAGTTGACGCCTGAGGAAGGTACGTTGCCAACAAGTTTGCGATGGAACTGGGATTCTGAAGAAGGCTTGGGAGGGCAGCAATAATTCCAGAGCTCAAAGTGACGATAAGGAATGAGTGCTAGGTATACATGGGATGAATCAGTCAAGTTCTTCGATAGTAACAGAATACTTACGATCACTTGGAAAATGAAGTAACGGGTCATCAAGCTTAGTTCCAATCCTGTATGGGTAGGGATACCCTCAAAGCGACCCAACAACCTCAAAACGATGGGAAGGAGCATCATGAGGACTGCAAGCAAAACTGGGGGTAGGATACCCTGAATGATACCAATGACCACAGGCGGGATGGTGCACAGCCACGCAAGCCAACTCTCGCGATGGCAAAGACCCTGGATGTTAGATATGATACCAACGAAAGCGACGGGGAATGCCCAGAGAATGATCAAAGCCGCTGTCGCTGCATAACTAATCACCAACCGAATACGTTTCTCGTACGGGTTCAGGCCAAGATTGCCCCAGATGACATCTTGGGGCGAAACTTCGAGGTAACGATCAGCCATGTGGTATGGCGCATGGTGTGCAAGTGAACCATATGCCATGTGTGCCGCGATCTGCTGGTTGAAGGTGATGAAAGCGGAGTTGAGAGGTGGGTATGTCTCTTGAGACTTGTCCGATCCACTCGCATTCCCGTTGTTGTCGACATCATCAGAAGTCTCGTGAGAAATGGTCCTGCGAACTTGACGAAGCAGAGCAGTGGTCGTGGCAATCTCGCTCCGGCACCAGTCGATTGTGTCGACCTCCTGACCGACAAAAGGGAGAGAAAAGGGCAAGAACGCCAAGGGGAGACGATGAGTGGGACGCTTAGCACGTGGAACGAGTTTTTCGGCAAGAGTGAGGTTACGTTCAGCTTGATCGGCAGACTCTGTGGGGTCTGCAACATTGTCGGTTGACTTTTTGAGTGCCTTGGCGCGAAGTTTGGCCGCAGTGGAAAGCAAGGTAGTCTCAGCAGACTCTAATTTTGAGCATGCGGCGAGGCGGCGGTCATAAACAGTAGGTAACTCCTTCAAATCACTAACAAAATAAAATATATAACGTGACTCAACGCTCCGTGTGGATAACATACCGATTGATCCAAATTTTTTTCACGCCACCCGGGAAACGCGAGTATAGTTGTGTCAATGCCTTTTCAGACAGATACTTGGAAGGGATGCCAGAAACCAAAATAGTATTCGCTTGAGCAGAGCGAGAGTGGACAGGGTCGATGAGGTGAAGCTGCCGGACATTGATGAAGTGCATCATTTCGTGCCTGATATTCCAGAATATCCAAACTGCAGATAACGTGAAGGACACGAATGACATGAGAAACGCATATAAACGACTCACAAGCTGAGAGCCAAACAAGAATGATGAAGGCGGCATATCTTTCTTTATGATCTGGTTGGATGTTTCCGATGGTGAATCTAGTCAATCCGGTGTTCGTAGAGATAGAGTTGTTGACTGAGGTGACAGGTAAAAGTACAATCCAAGAGATTATCCATATGGGGACGAGCATGCGGATCATCACGCGGAGAAAGCGGACGAAGAAATAAGCGTCGGGGCCATTGACGCGCTGGATGTCTTTGTAGTTTGTCTTTAAGAGTGCCATCGGCCATGTGAGGAGGCCAGCCTGGAATGGCTTGACACGCTCACTATGAAACAAAACGAGGATCAGAGGCGGTGCGAGAATAGCATGGAGTGGCGCACTCGTCGAGTGGAGTGACTGTACGAGGTTCGTATATGGCTCTGAAGTATGGACGAAGAAGGGTGAACGCGGCAATCTCGACACCGAATACAATGGCGTTAAACACAAGGGCAGTTTTAAACGTGTCTGTCGTCGCCGAGGCGGCGCTGGTGACGTCGGACCTAGGAAAAGATTGAGGATTGTGCGAACAAAATCAAAATTGAACGCACATGGTGGAGAGAAGACAAGGAGTATTGGGAAAGGAGCCGACTTCGTATCGGGGTGTCAACAGCTTCCATGCGTCGCTTGCGTTTCTCGATCGGTGGCTTTAAACAATTCCCTTTCTGGTAATCGGCGCCAAGTACACGCCCGAGATCGCATCCGCTCACTCCACATTCAAGCACTGCATCTATAATACTCCACTCCTTCTCTTTCTACCAGGAATTGCATCGAAATTTGCCCACTTGGAGCCATCGGATTCACTGGCAGACTGGGAATGGAAGTAGCTTGTCAATGCTTCTAGCTCAGGGCCTCCTAAGCGCTGACAAACCTGAGCCTGAGTGCACAAGTCCGAGTCTCAATGTTTCTTGGGTCCGAGTCAGTCTCTGGCAATACCTCTGACTTTAAACCTGCTAACAAGCCCGTAGTACTGACACGCCAGAAGGTCCCCATGCCCCCACGAGCCCCACACTTTTATCTCAGTCTTGCCAGTGCGACTTCGAATTACGTCTTAACTTGTCACGTTTTCACGTTATATGGCAGCTGATTTGATGTACCAACAGAGCTCATCGACTCGACCTGGTCACTAGCGCATAGCATGCTCAGAGACATATTGTCGCCGATCCCCCAATGCACGTCTTGGACTATACAGTCGAGAAAAGTACTTTGCACCTCAAGCACTTGTCAAACCTTGCAGGACATGTGACATGACAACGACGTCGCGTGGCGTGCTAACCAAATATGGAACTATAACAGCTTATCCGCTCGACGTCATTACCTTAGGTAATCAGATCATTGCGGGGTCCTCGGAGTCGGCTCGGACAGTAACTCTTACTAATGTATTGGTGGAGCAGGAGACACCGTGGGCGTCGCAGTCCAGCTTGAAACCATACCCGTATATCCCCTTTGCTAGAACAAGCACTGCTAGTGCCATTGTTCAGTGGCACATTTGTTCGTCCAGTTGCTCAGTACGTCCCATTTTCACCCGGCGCCACTGGCCTAAGTGGCGACAGCTTCTCTATGCATTCAGCAGGTTATTACACGAACACCAGTCCCCCACAATAGTGCTATACCACCACAGCCAACGTGGGATTTCCAACCGGAATCATCGATAGTTTCGGTGAATCTCGTCTTGCTCCGGGTAGAGACTGGCCGGGCGCATCAGGATTTTGGAAAACGCCATTATGGTCCATTTCTGCTCGCTAAAACCTCCCTTACCCCTTCTGGAGTCGCTTGGAGTCGCTTATGGGTGTTTTGTCCAATGGGAGACTCGTAAAGTGTCGTTAAAAGAGTACGTTAAGAATACGTTATTGTTGAGCTTTGCAGATGGAGAATGGCTCTTGCCTTTCTTTCTGCTACAGCTGAGCGCTGAACGTTTGAACCCTCAGTAACGGGGCCCAGTCTTGACCGTATCCACCACCATGAGACTATTGAGCGCGGGACACGCCATCAACAGTGCTTTCCGTGAGGATGTCCCTATGTAAAAATGGTCGTGAGATGTCCGTCGGGTCCGTTACCTTTGTGTGGGGTAATCGGTTTCCGCTGTAACGGTCGGATGACATGTAGCATAAATACGCCACATGTCCGCAAGGCCTCTCAATCACTTCGAGCAATAAAATTTAGATAATGTCTATCTATATGCAAAGGTATACTAGTAGCCAGCAGTACGACGAAATCACTCAGGAAGAGCGGAAAGACAAGTCACAAAACGAATACAGTCTAAGCATATCTACTGCAAACATCCGCCAAAACGAGTCGTGACGCGTGACTAGGCATCTCTTTCCGCATGTCTACGTGGTTCCGAAAATAAAGAAATCTAGAGCTGATAGGGCGTAAGATACAACGACGTGCACGCTGTTTTACTTTCCGGAACACGTCCTGTACAAAATAAGCCCGCACAGTGCGACGGAGTAACCTGTTATCCATCATCGGACAAGTGAATGTGAGAATTAATGGCAAAATCGTACCGAAAATTTGTAATGGCGTGATGGGCGAACCGAACAGAAGCACAGAACCAACAATAAGGAGGATATCCTGGTGACAAACACACGTTCAGAACTTCCATCACGTAAATATTATCGCAACTGACCTTGAACACTCCTGCTAGTGTCAGCACCAGGCCACTGCCGGCGCTCACCAGGAAGACCGCCGCGACGTTGAGCAAAAATGCGATCAAGGCGTTAGAGATGAGGACCCCCCAACTGATCTCACCAGCGGCAATCGCATAAAATGGTTCAAGACCCTCTGTGAAGGGAAGAACGAGAAGGTTGATGCCAGCACAGACCGGTGCATAGTAGTGCAAAGAGACGAGGGGGTCCATCTTGAATCCATGAAGGAGGATCTCAATCATGACCAGACGGGACGCCTCGAACTAGATCCATTCCAGCGTCAATCACGGCGCATGAGAAAGAATGGGTGGCGATACGCACGACAACGGCAGCGGCTTGTGTTAGAAATCCGGTAAGGTTAAAGTGAAGCTCTCCGTGCGAGGCAAGGGCAACACCTATTGAGATCATGGATATAATCAAACCTAACCTCTGGCTTGGCTCCTTTATCCGGCTAATCCACGAGATGAGAAGGATCGCGACCGGCGTGAAAGCCTATCAATGCGTAAGTGAGCATACAAGTGTAAGACAAAAGTAGGGAAATGAAACGTGTTTGGCAAGTAGAGTGGGGCGCACCTTGAGCATCTGGATGTAGGCAATGCTGAGATACAAGTACGCAGTGTTGCTGAGGATGAGGCTGCCGCTGAAGAGTAAGCCAATAGGGAGGATGGAGTTCATAAACATTGTTCGGGACACGTGGACGTCCTTAACGCCATCAAGCAGACTAGTCGTCCGCTGAAGCACCCTTGTACCAATGGCCTACCCCGCAAAGACGTCAGATATTGACAAAGAAAAAAAGAAAGAAAGAAAAAAGGACTGACAGCAAAAGTGAGATGCCAAGTGACAAGAAAAACAGGGTAGCGGAATCCATAGGTGTTGTACACACGATTGTTGTATAGAATGACAGCAGAACTGAGGATTATCCATACAGGAATGATAGCCGCGGCGGAGATGCTGACACGTTGTGGTTTGGAAGGGGTCGTGGCGGGGGTTGGGAGTGACGAAGAGGATTGGTCACGGTCGAGTGGTCGTTGCTCAGTTTTAGTAATGAAGGAGGGGGACTTTTGGTCATGTTCTTGTAGCACCTGTAGCTGGGCTAACTCGAGCTTCTCAGCAGGGGGCTTGGGGTAAAGGTTCTTCTCGTCTTGGGCCATGTCGAAAGAGAAGGTAGCACTGCTGGGGAAGGGAATGTGGATGGCAGGAAGCAACAAGACGTGGCAGTCTATCAATGAGACGGCTTGTCTAGACCGCGTTGACTACACTCGGCTCTGGCGCGACTCGTTCATTACGCGTCAACTTCCGGAAAAGGTTGTTAGATCATACCTTTGTTCTCCTGCGCAACGTTATCTCGGTTGCACGAAAAAATACACGGGAGAAGCCTTGACTAAATTCTAATGGGTGAACGAGTTTTTGCCTATTGATAACACTAAAGTCCTGTCAATGGCGTCTTGAAATAGTTTTCATTCAAAAGTTCGCACCCCTGCCACCTGATCTTGACGACCACACGTTGATTTTGAGCCCGTTCTGTCAGTTGAAACAGTTATGCATGCCATTTCACCTCTCTATGAGCGCTAGGGGTGCGACTCATCAAGCTTTCAAGTTGCATCGGCATTACGTCCCTATGGGAACGTTCGACTGCGAGTTTTTAATTTTCCGGGTTTCAACCTTTTCTAGGACATCCGTTAAACCCCGTTATAGTCACTGCCCTCTCTATCCAAGTGCACGCTGACCAGTGACTACACATAGTTACCCCCAAATCAGCAACGAGCTTACCGAATAGCGCTAAGTAGTCCCTGGCTGAGGAGATTTTACAAAATCTAGTGGACGAGTTCAGATTTAGTCCAGGTACGAGCGGTACTTCGCGATCTGTTTGAACTTGATCTCGTCACTACGTCGCCGTGCCAACGCACACCCTGCCTGCCTGCCAGATTGAAGCACGCATGATGATTAGTATTAAAAAGGAATCGCCTTCCACTTCCGAGTCAGCTGTGTCAAGTCTTCGGACCTGCAAGACAATACCACCGCGCTATTGATCGCGTGCGCCTCGAGTAGCAGATTGATGCTACCATGGGCCATACTAACAGCCGGATGCAAAGGACCTGGGCTGGCAGTGGGAGGTTCAAACTGTAGTTATTGTGAGTCCGAGTCAAAATGTTGGTTGCACTGCTAACTTGGGCTGGTGAACATTATTATTCCAAGCAAGCAAGATTGACGTAGATGCGGGACAATCGTCTCGGGGACTCAATTTTCCCCTCGACCACTTTTGCTAACTCTGCAGCTTTCCTCAAATAATGGGAGTTGCATCCAATTCCAAGGAATGCTACGGCCTATTCGACGCGATAACGTGGGTCTTGTCACGGTGGGGACAACCGGACTTCTCTACACCCTTCACACCTTAGATGGCAGTTGAGACCCAGACTCGCAGAATGCCGTATGTACTTCCACAAATGACCTCCCAGGTGTATGTATGAGAAGCCCAAACACCACCAAATCATGAAACTGGAGATTCGCGAAGAAAAGACGATCAGAACATCATTCAACCAAGATGTCAGAGATGCCGCATCAAATGATGATTACTCGGTTCTGATCATTGATGCTATGTAATAAGGAATCATTCCATCACTGGACTCAAGTAACATATTTGCTGTCATGCCTTCACCCCCGTTTCTACCGAGCCGAAAACCTTCGAGTTCCAGAAATCACCGCTGATGGGCTCAGGGGTATATGCACCAGGATGTGGCCATGATTTCAAGTGCGAACCACCTCACTGTCAGTGATGGTGACTCAGTCCCCCTCTTGGCGGGCGCAAGCCAGCCTCGTTAGCTGATGTCTTTTTCTCTCTCTCGACTCATCAGTAATATTTCCTGCCGCCAAGCACACCGATGTCTTCATTGCCGAGGCTTAACTGCAAAGATAGCAGGGTTGTCAGCTTGCGCAAATCAAAACACTCACCAAGGTCCCCGTTGCACTTCCATCGCAAATTATCATATCACAAAATGCGTGTTGTACCCACGGCTAGTGTCATTCATGTTGCATGTTCACCGTCTTTGTTACAGTCAGCAGCAAGCGAAAGGCGAAACATTGATCATGATATGATTGATGTAGCGCATCGACGACGTTCAATTACCAGATTCAGCTGACAGATCCCATATGGGTGCTGGTGCTTGCGTTTCGTGTTGCATTGTCCGATTAGTCTTGTCGATCATATGGTTGTCCATCCGTTCATTGCTTCTGGGTGATTTCACAACCATAATGCCTGGGCCCCGGTGGTCAGAATTACAGTGATCATGCTTCGAGAAGCATTTTTGAGTGTCTCCCGCCTATCGCTGCGTCGTTAGCAAATACCTTGACTCTCGGAATCGTACCCAAAGTGGAGGAATAAGACACAAAGAACGACCCGCGCTACCGCTGGGGCCAACTGCAATGTCAAAGCGATTGCCACCCTTCGAGCCTCGTGGTTCGATACACAGTTTAATGGAGTTGACCGCGATCGCTCGAGGGGAGTAGTGAAGAAGGGCCGACTTGGAGCGCAGTAGGGATGATGATCCGTTTAATGGTACACGCGACCGTGGTGGGACGAAACCCCTCCCAGTGGAAGCCTCCGTAAGTGGGACGGGATTTTATCTGCTCGAAAGATCCATCCAGTATGTTGGTGAGTCCAATTATGGATGCGATGTACCTGACACGTATAACTCCTTGCCACACTTATCGCAATCGGTGTAGCCATCTTTTTTTTTTTTTTTTCATACGGTCGAAACAGTGCTTACTGTCCACCCGATCCAAGGTCAGAACCAGATTCACTCTTGAAGTAGATCTGTAAAGACCAATCGATGGCGTTTTGTCGTCACGGTCGATTATGTTTCGAGAATGCGAGCTTTCTTGATCAGCCTATCCCCTGTGCACCAACGATGATCTGCGCTGACCTTAAAGAGGGCGTGTGATCTCGTGCTATAAGAAGTGGTCAACCGGACAGGTGAACCTTGGAACATACCCCCATCTTCAATGGCAGCATACATCCGGAATGAAGGATGGCATCCACAGACGAGAAAGCCAGCAGACTATAGCAGTCGCCAGACCAACACATCTGCAGAACCGTTGTTTGTTCCAAAGGACCTCGAGGAACGCGTGGCGACCTTGTCGGTCGACGTCACAGAGTACGCCTCAGAGGTCGTCCGACTGCGTGATGTCCAACTGGTTGCATCTTATTCATGGATCGACGCACCAGTCCCAACCATCGACGTCCCAGGTAGGTCATATGCTCGAGTCGTTCATCATCCCTCACATACCTCAATCACAAAGGTTCTCCCTGGATCTGGGCGAATGAGCGTCCCCGAGTGGGACAAGTGCCGCTCGATGCGGGAGTCCAGTACATTCATCATGACGCATCAAAGATGGGTAACCAGTCCCCAATATTGCCCCTCTTTGCTGCGATTGATGCTTTGCACGACGACTTTCCGTACAAGGATTTCGATCTCATCACCAACCGCAATGGACTCCGAAAGTTGCTCCGCTACATTGACGATGTACACACCAAGGACAACTTTCGGATCGATGTCGATCTAGTCGGGAAGACATGCTTGTTTACGCGTCAGGAGGAGAACCCTAAGCTCGTTGGCCGGAATATTGGCTATGGCCATGAATACCTGAGGGCCGCTACCAGAGCCCCATCAGGTTGCGAGAAGATGCTTGACCATAAACGCATCATCACCTACGTGAGTCGTGATCGTGACCTAGAGTTCCAAGTCGTTGATCATGGCCATGTTTGGTAGGAATTGGGGAGCCTGAAAATCTTGCTCGGTTTCACGGCGGATGCGTGCACAGAAACCAAAAAGACTGACGATGATCTCCTTGCCTCGTTCTCGTCGCTAAGCATTGGGGACAAGACAGAGATATCAACAAAGCAGAACAAGCCGTCCCCTACTGGTCTCAACATCAAACGCACCTTGTCTCGCTCACTCGTCCCTCAGTCCGAATTGATCGAGGTGAAAACGAGATCCATCTATCGGAAACCAAATTGGAGAGATATCTATTCCCAGCTGTATCTATCACAGACACCATGGCTCTACATGGCCAAGCACAGGGGTGGTATCTTTCAACCCGTCGAGAAGATTTCGCTCACGGGAGAAGAGATGAAGCCATATGCAGAGATAATGCAAGGGTCCCTCGGGAAGCTGACGAACTTGCTGAAGACGATATTGAAAGCTGTGCATGAGCAGGGAGAGGGCGTCCCGCTAAGCATTGTGCATCAGGGAGGGACACTTTCGCTTTGGCGGCGCAAGAAGGGAAGTGGAAAGTCACTCGGGGAGGACATCACAGCCAAGTTCAAGGTCTAAGCGGTGTATTACTTGTTCGTATGAAATGCTGACAAACCTTTGCTTTGCCCTCTCAGTGAGGAGAAAATAAAATCAATGTCACCATCCTCACATTGTCACGTTCGAGATCAGCTGGTTATCCGATCAATGTCGTGAACTGTTGGAGCAGAAGCTTGTCGCACATCACAATAATCAGTGACATTCTCAATTTTGATATAGTAAAGTCCATGACTGTGCGCGAGGAAAACAAGGAAGACATCAACCTAAGCTTTATACAGGCAGGCAAGAAAAAGAGTTTGTGTTCAGAGACCATTGACAGGCGAAAAAAAAGTCTATTTGAACGTGTTCCCATCCGTATTGGTCCGGCAGAGCTGACGACGCGCCATCGGCAACCTCGACGACCTGTGTGCCGGCGTCTTCACCTCGGGCTGTGCCCTTGACTTGTCCTTCATAGCAGCGGCGGTGACAGTCGCCTTTACACCATTATTTTCATCCATCAATGAGTACACTATGACTCACTTGACGTCCAGAACGCGTAGATTGCCGACGGATACTACACCGGTCGTGATGGTGGTTCCCTTTGTACTGCGCGGAGGTTGGCAACAAGTGGAGGGGCGTGAAGGAGTCTCTTCTCGTGTAGTACTTCGGCGGGGTGACCGAACAGGTGTGTAGCGGGTGACCGTTTCCTTCATCCGCTTAGTGTCGTTTTCGTTTTCATCATGTCGGCCGTCGTCATTGCCTTCTTCCTCTTCCAGAGGAATGCGCCAGGCGGTGCACGCAGTCTGCTCGTAGTGGATCCAATGCTAGTGTTCAGGCTCTTGTCTTCGTGGGAGGGCGACACACGAGGGCGGTGTGGTGGAGAGGTATGTGAGGCGACCGCCATTTTCCTGCTGGCGCTGACCACGCTAAACCCAAGCACCGGTCCAGCTCCATCGTCATTGTCGATCACCTCGTCGACGTGGCGCCTACCAGGGGTAAAGTCTGCTGTGCCTCTTTGACCGTGAGTGGGAAAGTTCGCGGCATCCGCATCATAGTCAGAATGTCGTGCGATACCGCACGACAGAAAGAAGGAGAGAGGATAACATCAACCACATACATTGCTTTGCCAGACGCCCTTGTTGTACACTGTTCCCGTTTAAGGAAACCAGTGAGCAGCTTCATCCTCTGCGAGATGGTAGGCTGTGATGTGACCCTCACTCACTCACTCTTACTGATGCACTGGTGGACAGGGCCTGCGTCTGTCTCATATCCAAGGACATCTTCCCTCGGGTGCACCTGGGTAAGATACCAGGAGGTGTCTGCGGTGCGGCGACGGTTGGGCGGGCAAACGGCAGCGTTGGCTGGGGCAGCCAAGAAATGTCCAGCGCTGGCGTCTTCGACAGGTTGGGCTCCGTGAGAGAGTATGATGTCAGCAAAGTTTTGGACCTTGTTCGGAAACCCCCGAATACCGACCCATTGTGCAGGTCAAACGCGATCACATATGATGGACGTCGTACGTTGCTCGTCGCCGTTGTCGTTCTCGATGCTTACGGCGTGGACATCGCACAGGACTCTGACCAGACCACGTCGAACGTGGACGATTGGCTCGCGCGTTTCTCCCCAGTCGTTGGACCCAAACCTGGTGCCTTCCCGTTCACCTCACACAAGGCACAGTCCATCGAGTCTCGTCGTGCACGCATGTCCGACGTGCTCATATTCGATGGCCTCCTCATTCGCGGTGGCATACGCAGCCCCGACATGCTCTTCCCACCAGCCGACTGGGCGTCTCTCAGAAAACTCCTTGACGCGATTGATGAAAGCGTCTACGACATTCTCAAAAAAGACTGCCTGGTGTACATCCTTCTCAAGTGGGCTTGGGATACGGATTCCAATGAAACCAACCCAGGTTGGGATGTCCGCTATTTACAGGATCGGTGCATAGCTCCCCAGTTCGCGGCGTTGGCAGATGCGTATTGGTTGTTGGACACAGGCACTCGCCTTTCTGTGCGTCCTACAACCGTTTCATTCTTGTTGTTTCTGATTAGCTACTCTGGTTCATCCACTTCCAGAAAGCTGTCTCCATACTTTCGGATGCCCGTCTGAATAGAGACTATGTCTCTAAAATTCTGCAAGCACTCGCTCTGTCATCTTCGTCCGCTTCCTTCGCAAATGGTACTTCCCCTGCTACCGCAGCGCTCGTTGTCAAGTACGTTCGCACTGCCAAACCTCTACTCACCGAGCCCGATGACATCGATCTCTACGCGCTCTCACTCGTTCAGCTGTCCTTCATGGATGCATGGGCATATCAAAGGTCGTTCCCCGAAGCAAGCATTACTAGGGAAAGGCTACTCGCAAAAATAGTTGGCTGGTGCTTGATGCGTACGTGCAATTATTCTCCTTTCAGGGGATCGAACTAATGCACGAAATCACACCAGCAACACCAAAACAAGAATTCCTGGCTCAACTCCTTGCATTCCCACTCTCATCTTACGAGCAATCCTCCCTGCACACATTCACCCTCCCTTCCCAGTTCTCGACGTCTTCTTCGTTATCCAGCGTCAATATCCACACATCCAACCCATCTGGACTATCCTCTCAAGCGATATCAATCCTGCAAGACCTCCTTTGTGTACGCGCGATCCAATCTGGGGACTATGTGCGCGCGATCAAACTTGACTGCCAATTCTCTTCCGTTTCTCCCTCTCTCGCGAGTGGCGCATCCTCCCCAAATATCGCTTCCCAAGCCACTGTTCCTGGTCGGGATACGATCGATCGAAAGTCGATCATTCAGGATCTTTTTGCGACGCTCCCGCCCGCGGAGCGAACGCTGCTAGAAGACGAGATAGGAAAGGTTGCCACGGGCGTGCGCGCCAACACATCGTCGACACAGACGCCGAGACAAGGCGCTTCTGCACCTGCGAGGCGACCCCTGACGGCTGAGTTGAGCTTGAGCGCGAGCTGGGAGGACGTCGGTGCAGGTGCAGGGTCGCCCGCTCCCTCTACTTCGGTTTCACTTTCGTCGTCGGTAGTTGGTGCTGGCATTGCAGGCAAGTCATCACCAGTGCCTGTGTCGACGATCGGCAAGGCTGGCCAGTCGGCATCAGCGTCACCGTTTGCGCCACGTCTACCCCAGCCATCTTTCGGCCGTCAGGCGCCACCCACACCAAAATATACGGCGTTTGGGTCACCGATCCCCCCTACCACAGGCGTGAGCGTGGTTAGGGGTGTGATCACAGAACGGGCCCAGACGCTGTATTCTACCAGTGCAGTGGGTGGACCTAATACCGTTGTGAAACCTGCTATCCGTGTCTCACTTTTTGACACTGCTGGAAGCGCAAAAAATGCCCCGAACGCATTCTACAAGCCCACTTCAGCCCCGGCGGCGAGAACGTCGCTTGATGTGGGCAACGCGCCGGCGAGCTCTAGCACCGCCAAAAACATAGAACAAGACACCATTGCGGCCAAACAAAATGGAAAGAAACAGGGAGGTGAAGGCGATGGTGGAGACGTGAGCATGAGCTCTGTGTCAGGGTCTGATGTCGAAATCATTGAAGAGGACCGTTGCGACGAGTCAGGCGGAGAAGAAGAAGAAGAAGAGGAGGAGGAGGAGGAGGATGAAGATGCAACCGAGGAGGATGAAGAAGACGCCGGGAACTTCCTCACCAATGATCAAAGCAGCGTAGCAGACCTTACCCTCGGTAGGCGCCACATCGACGAAGCGATGGACGATGACGATGGAGCTGGACCGGTGCTTGGATTTAGCGTATTCAGCGCGAGCAAGAAGGAGGTACAAAATGGCGGTGTAGGTGGGCAGGAGCAGGACGCCAGACTCGGAGGCAGCGAACATGCTTCACATACCTCTCCATCGCACCGCCCTCGTGTGTCGCCCTCCCGCGAAGACAAGAGCCTGAACACCAGCACCAGATCCACTGCGAGCAGACCGCGTGCACCGCCTGGCGCATTCCACCCTGAGGAAGAGGAGGAAGATGGCGATGGCGATGATCGACATGATGAAATCGAAAACGACACTGAGGAAGAGGATGAACGGAACGATCACCCGCCACAGATTACACCTGTTCAGTCACCCCGCCGAAGCACGCGCGCGAGAAGGCAATCTGAGACTCCTCCACGCCCCTCCGCTCGTTCCCAATCTCTGCGCAGTACAAAAGGTACCACCACCACGACCGGTAGTACCCGTCGGCAGTCTGCGCGCTCTAGGAGGACGTCAAGCAGCGTGGACTTGAGTCACAGTATACCCGGCTCGTTGATGGACGAAGACAATGGTGAGCACGGACAAGACGACGGGGACCGCACGGATACACATGGTGACGAAGACACAGAAATGGACGAGCGGGAGGAAGAGGACGACGCGATTGCGCCACTTCCGTCGCGCTCCTCACGACGTACGAGAAGCTCGGGGCTGTTCAGCGCGTCGACTAAGTCGAAATCGAGTGCGAAACCAACGGCACCAGCAAAGGCGACTGTCACCGCCGCTGCTACAAAGGGCAAGGCAAGGGCACGGCCCGAGGTGAAGACGCCGGCACGCAGGTCGTCGAGGTTGTCGATGGCGTCGTCCACTTCGCCGGACCATACGGATGTTGGGTCGCCAACCAAGGGACGGAAAAGCACCGGTTCGAGGGCATCGATCGCCGGAAACCCGAGCGGGACGGTTGCGAAGCGAAATAGTGTGAGGTGGAAGCGGTAAGATAAATGGGTCAATTGTGAATCAATCAGATTAAAGTTGGTCTGTGAGACCTTTGCTGAAAGATATTGCTGTTTTTGTTTGACTCGAACCATCGACCAACCCCGCACGAACCCGAAAAAAAATCTAAGTCTATCGTTGATTCACCACCGCTCGAGAGGATGAAGGACGGACGAGTCGCGGCTGCTTTTTGGTGCGTCCATAGGTTAAGATGGAGCAGCTGGATATTTCTCGTGCCCCTGTCTTGTACACCTCGCCATCACTCACCGACTCCACGCACAGAATTGGTCCTCGACCTCCCCACCTTCGCATGTGCCAGTACCCTCCACTGTTCGACCAGACATCTGCGTCCACACGAGTGGGGGATACCAGATTCTGAGGGTGGATGTTTTATAAACTAGTACTAGCAGCAGCACATTTTTCCCACGATTCTTGACCGATGTCCGTGCGCACGCCGCCCCAACCAACGCTGCCGTCTGCCCGCCCAACGTTTCGACGCCCGCCGCAGCCCCGCATTTCATCGCACACCCGCTCACCGACGGCCCAGAAACCAAAACCCGCAACCGTCGTCACCGGCAAACCCCTCCGCACCTCGAAGACAACAGAGAAGCTCGTTCTCCTCCCCTCCGCACCGCAGACAAAGCCACTCCTTGTCCCTCCGGGTACTGCTTACCCAGGTGCACCAGAGGAAGATGTCCTCGGCTACGAGACCGATGCAGGCCCCGTCCGCGAGTACAAGAGCGCCGCCGAGCGCATGAGCAAGGGTCAGAGAGAGAAAGCCGGTTACAATCGCATCACAGCGTACTGTCTCGCAGAGGGAATCAAGATGAAGCTTCTCGCTGGTTTTCTCAAGCGGGAACACAACGTACATCCAAGAGTATTTGACGAGGCAATGTATGTGGTCAGTGTCACCCTCTTTCCATCTTGCGGCTTCGCGTGAGATTTATCTGACCATAATCCGTCTGCTTAGATGTACCATTTACCGCTCTTGCCGGGATATTCACCATCTACGACCGTTCGATCCTCGAGCGCATTCACGAAGGCGCATCTCAGCCGCCTCTCGGAAGCAGAAGAGAATGGCTACCAGGGGTCGTATTTCGCCACCCCTCGCCCGCGTTCGCGCGAAGAGATTTCGAGGCGGGAGGATGACGGGTACGTTACCGAGGGCAGGGAAGGCGGCTATGTCACTGAAGGGAGTCCCATTGAGGCGGGGAGAGCAAGAGACGTCACTCGCATACTCACACCTACCGCAGAGTCTGAGGCCGGGGTTGGGGGCGAGCCGGAAGCAGATGATGGTGGGTTTGTCACGGACGCTGCGGGGGAGACAGCGTTAGAAACAGACAACCTGCGAGAGAGAGACCAGTTTCAAACATCTGTTCTTCACCAAGCTTCATCGCGACAAGATCCTGAACTCGAACCAGAGGAACCGATTGCCGAGGTCGTCTTCTTCGCTTATGGGGTTGCGGTATTCTATGGCTTCAATGAAGCTCAAGAACGAAATATCATCGACGACCTTGAGAACGCTGGCATTTTCCGTCGTATGGTAAAACAGGATGACTGGGAGATCGAAGAATGTCATTTTGCTGTACGTTCTGCGCATTACACTGGTCTGACATTCTCGTCGGGAAAGTGGCAATAACGTCACTTGTAGATTGATTCATCCATTGCCCACCCAAGGATATACAATGATTTCTTCAGTATGTCGTTCTTGTTGCTCCTCGGTCCAAATTCTCTTACCATCCTTAGCATTCAAGTCTCCATCTCACCTTCTTAAGCTCTCCGTTGCACACGCCCTCGCACAATCCACCCTTCTTGCAATGTACGAGAGCACGGCTTCCCGCGTCCTCTCAGATCCACTTGCACTCTCTATTCCCCGCCAACTCGCCGAGTCCGGCGCGCTCTCCTTGAAGCGCAGAGATGCACTCCGTTTAACGGGCCGATTATTTAAGCTTCGCCGCGATGTGAACCTCGTATCGAACGTCCTCGACGTGCCCGAACTCTTTTGGACAGAAGCTAGTCTTGGCGGGCTATACGAGAGCGTGAGAGAGTATATGGAGGTTGAGGGACGTGTCAGGGCATTGAACGAGAAGCTGCTTGTCGCGAGCGATTTCGTGCGTGATTCCGTCCCTTGTTTCAATGCTGTTACCAGACCTACGTGCGCTAGCTCGACGCGATACACGATCATCTAAATAACAGCGCCATGGAACGGATAACTTGGATTGTGATATGGTATTGTTTGCTTGTGTTCCCTTACACGTTTACTGACGCTCTACCTCGTTAGGCTTATTATTCTCGTCATTTTTGTCGAAGTAGTGAGTTTTTTTTTTAATCCTTGTTATGGTGAACGCTGACCGTCATTTGTCTGCTCAGGGTGAGGTGTTTGCCCGCTACGTTGTCCATCAGCCCATGGCTGCGGACGGCTCTGGTGTTGGGCACGGGGTGGTGAAAGCGTTGATGCCTCGTGGAGGACTGGTGAAACTGCTCATCAGAGTCCTCGACGGCGTCAAGGGACCGTAATCAGCATTGAGGTGGCTATAGTTTTTGGTAAGTTGACGAGCCTCTCTTTGTGGATCGAGGCTTGGTGAAAACTGCTCCCTATTTTTTCAAGTGACATGCAGATATCGTATCTTGACATCCTCCCAATATCAATCATGTTACTGTACTACACAGCGTAGAGCGCATCGAGGAGGCAATAATACTACAATTGTTTAGGTGTAGTGGGATGTGGTTCCAGGGCAGAGCGTCAGGGTGATGGCAATGTTGCCGCAAGTTACTCGTAGTCAACTTGATCAACGGGAGTGGGCACGTCCATCCGAGTCATCACATGCCGCAGATCAATACGGCATCGTTAACGCAGTCGTTCGACAGCGCTCCACCGCTGCGAGCCAGGGGGTGACTTGCAACTTCCGTCCGAGGCTTTGCTTGAAGTCGCATCACGTCAATCCGATGATCCTTACACGAGGGGGATGTCATAGATATCGGAGTCGAGAGGCCCCAATGATTTCAAGCTCTACCATGAGGCTCATGTCGACCTGAACAGGAAATGCCCCTATCATGGGTACAAGTACAAAGTGTTTCCTTCACCGCGCCGTCGTTTGTTGTCCCCCAGCATTCTGCTTCAACCGGTCGACCAATGGCACATCAGGCGCATTCGCAGCAGGTATCTCAAGTTTATTTGTGCCTTCCTTTCTGTTCGTCCTCGAGTCACCCTTGAACCCAACGTAGTACACTCTGGACAGATCTCCGCCCACCGAATCTCCCTGTCCGCGTTGTGATAAAGTTCGTCGTTAGTATATGATCCCATATATAGTAGCATCAAAGGAAAGACCCTGAACCCGATCGCGGAGCGCTGAATCCAAGGCAAAGGGCATGCTGCAGGGTTCAAGAAGAATGCAACTCACGAAATAAAGGCTCAACGTGTGCACGCTCGTAAATGCCGCTACCCTCACGGGGTACTCTATAGCCCCTGTTTCGCCTTCTCGAAGGCTTATATCGAGATGTGGCTTCGTGTTGTCCGCGTCGGCGAAGTCGATGATGTTCGAGTAGTTGGCGAAGATTTTGAGATGCCGTGGCGTTGACTCGCCGCGTCCTATTCAATTGTACAGCCGTCCGTGCATGCCCGCGATACGGTCGATCAAAAAACGACGAAGCGATGTGTAATGTGAAAGGGAGGATATCAGCGATCGCAGCTCGGTGGTGGACGGAATGCACAAGGATAAAGGGAGGAGGCTATCTCACCGAGTTTGAGCATGACAGACTTGATGCGCACGTTTTGGGAAAAGGGAACGTGTATGATCATCTGCCAGCAGGGTCGTGTGATGTCATTAGGCTCGCCGTGGCTCGTCCTCACCTGATCGTCTACGCCAGAATCTACAAACTGGGTCGTATCCTCGCGATCGGACCATGGTTTGATGAGCTCTTTCGCATGCTCTGGAATGGCGAGATTCAGGCCATGTACGCTGCATGGGTGGATGATCAATAACAGGTTTCTCTGGACGGTGCATGCCAGGCTTACTTGTCACGATCTATGTAAGCGAATAGGTTTGAATGGTCTGCACCGTTCAGCTCTGTAGAGACCGAATTCGAGTCTTCGTCAGACATGCTCGCTAGTACTAGTCAACTTGGGCTTCCAAACTAGGAAAACTATCACTCAGAAACTTAGTCTCCAAGATGAGCAAGCTCCTGGAGCTTCTGCACGGAAGAGACACGGTCATGGATACAACGCTCTAATCCGGCTTCGTCAACCCCCGGATCACCAATTCGATTCAGCAGCTTTTGTCAACCTCGACATCCGACGTTGTCTCTGCGATAGGGATACCTCCCACAGACGCTCCTTGGGATGGGTTCATCTGCGACGTCCTGCAGTACGACAGACCCCTCGACAAACACTCTGCTGCAGACGTTTCCCCCACTCAACACGCGCACCATTTTGCCAAACATACCACCATCCGTGTTCACTAGTATCCGGGTGAAGGGCTGGAGAAACCAACATTAATGAGTAATGTGTAGACTTTTTATTTAGTGGGTGTAAACAACACAACGTTTTGCATGTGGGGTAGATCAGTATCGGATCGGGGGGATAGGTTCCGCACGGATCGTGGAAAGATCGACAGCTTGATCAATTGCATCGTCTATTTCCCCGATGAGGGCACTGGAGGAGAGGGTTGAACTGAGTATCTTGTTCTCGACAGATACTTGAAGGACATACATCATGTCACCCTTGACGAGGTAGAGTCCGAGTGGGATTTCCTCGACGCCTTCTTCCATGCTGTATACGCGCTCCTTGGACTCGGAGAGAACGACGTTGGATTTTTGGTCAAAGCCTGCGAGTACTCCCTGTTTACAAGAATGTGAGATTGAGCGGAACGGTCACGGTTGTACACTCACCACGATTGCCCTTCCATCTTGAAGCACGAGAAGCACACGGCCTTGCAAACGCGATGGGGGTCAAGACAAGGAGAGAAATATCTGTCCTGACTCACGGTCGACATAGCCTTGGAGGCTCGCCATTCTGAACGTACGCGCGCGTTGGTCAGTTCAAGTTGAAGATAACAAGGGGGCTTGCCAGATCGGGGTGCACCGCCACATGCTTTTGAGTGGACATCTTTCGCCTTAGTCAGCAACTACACCAAACCATCTAACCGCCATGTACAACGGTATTGGACTGACCACTCCCCGTGGAAGGTACGTCCTCAATTCACAAGACATCGGTTGTCTCATCTTCGTTTTACTAGTGGAACCAACGGCTATGTCCAACGGAATATGTCCGTCCTTCGTACGCACGAGACCGCCGCTGAGCGCGCTGCGGCCTGGGACGTCGCACCTCCCAAACACAGGGAGCCTGACGAAGCGATTCTGGAGCACGAACGAATGCGAAAAGTCGAGATCAAGTGTTTAGAACTGCAGTTGAGTCTCGAGGACGATGAGTATGTCGACTTTTATCCTTTCCCTTCTTCTCCTCCCTCATCAACACCTTGTTCAACAGACTCGACGACGCAGAGATCGAAGTACAAGTAGCAGCGCTTCGTAAAAAACTTTTGGCAGACCTTGCTTCGCTCGCAACTCCTGCCCAAAAATTGAAAGCATCCGATACCCACGCGATTGCCGCCGCCAAAAAGACCGAGTTGGACAAGATGGCCCGTGCACTGGGCACTCGCAGAGACTACACTGAAGGCGATGCATTCGATCGTGAGAAGCAAGAGGAGAAAAGGCGAGTTCGGATCATCGAGCGGGAGGAACGGGACAAGAAACGAGATGAGGAACGAGCGAGGATGCAGGAGCAGCGTCAACGGTGGGAGGCGGAGAAGCGGGAGCGGGACCGATTGAGGAGGAGAGACGAGGCTCGGGTAAGACGGGAACGTGAGACAGATGACTTGAAGAGAAAGGAGAGGATGCCACCGCCGCGCTCGCCGTAGCTTGTGTCACACTGATACTTTGGTGAGCGAATTCAAAGGTATCGAAGAACGGTTCCTCTGCAATCTGTATCGCGAGTTGATGCTAATATAGCTGTACTATATAGGACTATAAAAGATCTTTGAACTGGGGTAGGCGGCAGGTACCGGCCCCGACGGGCTGCAACTGATCAGACATGTTCTTCAGAGTGCTCAGCGTTTGTTCAAACAACTCTGAATCTACCATATCTGAGCCTTAGTCAAATGGCTCTAACTTCAGCTTTTTCACGAGTATACAAAGCTCATTCTCTCGTAGGGAGTGATGGTGTAAGATAGGATCCGAAAAAAAGCAAGTACCAAATGAGCGTTGCCTTCGCTGTGCTGTTGTAACGCCGTGTCCGATGGCCGCGTTCGCCGAAGGTATTGGGATGCTGCGGCGTATTTAGTTGTCGGTCGTGTACATGCCAACTTACGATACGCGAGCACCGGTTGATCAAATGCAACGAGGCGACGGTGTGCCAAGAATACATGAAGAGAATCAGCCATTGCGGCGTGATGATGGATGGAATGCATAATGATAGTGGAAGGAGGGTGCTTTACCGAATTTTAGCGCAACGGACTGTATTGCGCACGTTCTGGGAGAGGGGAACGTGTATGATCGATAATCTGCAAGCGGGGTCGCTAGCGCCGGGGGGCCACACCCACAACAATTTTCTAGAGTTTTGGCTGCATGGCGAGCTTCCACATCACCGGCTGAGTTTTCGGACCTAATGAAAGGTCTAATGTCATTGATTGATCGTGCATAGTAGATACCGCCGCGGCTGTGTCTGGAGAAAGTGAAAGAGCGTACGACCCAGCTCGCAGACTGAACGACGGTAACTTCAAATCACACGACCCTGCATGCAGACAGGCGTGCGCATGATGGACGAATGACGCCCGGGCAGTAGTGCTCCCGCGCCGGTCTGCGGCGAAAAAAAAAAAACCACCTCTCCAGATAGGCTTACCCATTATTCATTGGCATGGTCAAAATCTGTACCCTTATCCGTATCGACCCTAGGCGTGTTGGAAGAAGCCTGGCGAACTTGAGGCGAAGATCTTGGATCAAATCTTGCACAACGCCGACTGCATCATCATGATACATGATGCATGATGTGTGGTCTAACCTTATTTTTCAGATTGCGTTGTCCGATAGGCGCTTGCACGGTCCAGGAGGCAGGTGCTGTCGAACGGTGCCACCATTGCCCCAATTGCACCGTTTCCTTGGATCGTTCCCGCCCGGCGTTCTCACTGCACTGTAGAAATTCTGTGTCTTGCTCACACGCAGATCCTGTCGCACAGAAGACCGCATTCACTCTGCCACAGCCTAACAAACGCTCAGTATGTCCGAATCTGTCCTTTTGCCCACAACCCAAGCACAAACGCGCGCGATGGGGACTTGACTGCCAACGGGCGGATCTTTTCGATGGGCGTCTCCGTCATATTGATCGATTGATCGACCAGTGGGGTGGCTTGAACGTAGTTGCTGTGGAGAAGGGTGAGCAGCAAGGCTCACACATTTGACATCGTCTATTCCGAAAAGTGGGAGGAAATGGGATTGGTTCGGTGGCTGCATGGCCCCGCATATAAGGTTCGTGTCTGAATTTCCTAGTACCCCAACACCAAGTCCAGTCACGATGTCGAGCACTCCGAGTCAGCTACCTCCCAGCTACGCAGCGCCATTCTCTACTCATTATCAGGCTCCGTACCAAGGTGCACCTTCACCACAGCAGCAGCCTACGTCTCAGCCAATGAACGTTCCAAACTATGGTCCGCAATCGACGTCCCAGTCTCCCAATTTTCAGGGATATCATTCGCAGCAATCCATGCCCCAATCTCCCCACTTTCAGGGCCAACCTTGGTCCTTTAGTATGCCCCCTCATTATCAGGCTCCGTACCAAGGTACACCTTCACCACCGCAGCAGCCTACGTCTCAGCCAATGAACGTTCCGAACCATGATCCGCAATCGACGTCCCAGTCTCCCAATTTTCAGGGATATCATTCGCAGCAATCCATGCCCCAACCCCCCCACTTTCAGGGCCAACCTTGGCCCTTTAGTATGCCCCCTAACTCATATCCGAATCAATTTGCGCAATCCAACCTACCTATGTATAATTCCTGGGGACCTCCAACCGGAATGTATTCTCCGCAAGGAATGTATTCTCCGCAAGGTTACCCGGGAATGTATCCTCCGCAGGGTTATCCAAATGTGCAACCAACCGGCTTTCCAGCTAGTACGTACCTTTACCCTGATCGTGTTTTCTTCTGCCCGGGAGCTGACGTGGGAGGAAATGATTCACAGACGGCAGCAACACTTCACCCCCCCGTTTTACTCTTATTCGGCCTTCAACTGGTATGCAATTCCTCAACCATCTTTGATCCTGAGCTGAGTATTGTCGAAGCGAGCGGAAACATTCCTGAAGATGTCGTAGCGTAAGCTCTGCATCTCTTCCAATTGTAACGGTAATGCTGACAAGGATTCCTCATAGCCTTATGGGTATGACCGGTGCTGGGAAATCCTCGGTGAGCCACTTGCTGTTGTGCCTTTATATTATCTGAAGCCCGCTGGCTCCCATGATCGACAGTTTCTCAACCTTCTCGCCCCAGGAAAGTTTGAAGTCGGCCATGCGCTTCAATCCATGACACAGGTGGTCACGGAAGAAGTGGTCTACTACAATGACGACGACGGCCACCTACGCGCTCTTCGCCTCCTCGACACGCCTGGGTTTGGTGATACCGACAACCCGTATGTATTCAAGATCAACATAGCTATGTTATCTGAATGACTCTGATGACTAGCGATACCGTAACTCTCGGGCAAATTGGGAAAGCTCTGAAAGAACGGTAAGCGCATTCATCTACCGCCTTCAGACAAGAGAGCATTCTGATTTCACCTTGTAAGTTCGAAGATCAACGGCGTCATCTATTGTCATAATATCCAGGACCGCCGGATCAGTAACGGCTCAAATCAAGCCCTGAATATCTTCAAGGGGCTCTGTGGGGAGAAGGCTATGACGAATGTCATGCTTTGCACCACCGGCTGGGATGGCTCGGCGAATGAGACTATCAAGACGCAGTACGAAGCGAGGGAGCGGGATTTGCAGCAGAACTTTTGTGCGGCCATGATTGAAAAGGGTGCCCAGCCGGTCCGTCACTACAACACGCTCCCATCTGCCGAGACCATCGTCATGCGGATTCTGAGAAATCCCCCCCTCCGCCTTCTGTTTGTGGAGGAGCTGCAACGTCCTGGTGTTCTGTTCAAAGATACTGCGGCGGGCAAGGCGGCGCTCAAGAATAACCAGGAGAACAAAGCTACCAACCGGCGCGATATGGCGAATCTGGACCCGGAAGATGAAGAGGGGAGAGCTCGGCTCCAGAAGAAGGGCGAGAACCTCGACATCGAGGGGAAGGTGCTGGAGCAGCCTGCTGACAATGTCCTGGAAGCGTGCTGGGAAGCTGGCAGGAGGGGGAAACTGTTTGGTAGCAAGTTTCTGGGCGGGGTCGTCTTGGGTGGCTTTGGTCTTGTAGGGAGGGGGATCGAGCGCTGTGGAGACGGCATTTCAGGACTCCTTGGAGGAAAGAGGGTCAGCGATCAAGGTTACGTTCAGAAAGCAGCAGATGCCTTTGCAAAGAAGGGAACAATTGGCGCGACGAGGCAAATTGTTGACAATTTTGCGGCAGGTACTCGCCAATGCCTTGCTAAGGACTGAGCGCACGGGGCTCACAATGGTTGGCTCATTTTTTCCGACTTTTATGAGCTCTGTTTGGTACTGGCTACCTAGTTTGTACAAGTTCTCTTGTCGTGATGCGCATAGTATATCGATACGGCCCATCATCTAAAATATATTGTTCTTGCTTCGTGTCACTATTGCTCAGCGCTCAGCATGATCACGGTACGTCGGTAAGCAGGTAGTACGGAGTATTATTGAACCACACCATGACCGTTCAAATTTGTAACGTCGGACGACTCAAGCGGTTCAAATTTAAGCTTGGAGTCCGACGCGCAGTGCTTGGCACTTGTGAATCATTTCCGAGCCGGGGCATTGGACTTCGAAGCGGCCAACCCATCCAATCTCAGCCTGAGTACTAGTAACCCCCGGCCTTCCGGCCAAAGGTGGAATCACGGGCTCTGCCAGTGGTCCTACGGCGGGTATTCACGCCCAACGACTCGGAAATGCCTAGCTCATACGTCTCGGACTGCCTCTGCCATTGATGAAATCTGAACCATTGACTCGCGAGTCTCCGTCGAGTCGCTCAGGCCAGCATTGCTCCATGCCCAATTTGACAACTGTCAGCGTGGGCTCATAGTAGGCAGGTACGAGCGGTACGAGCCCAATGCCGACTGACAACTTGAATTGGTGGGCAAAATCTTCCAGGACAAACTCATCACAAATGCCAGCAAAACAAACGAGGCTCCGCCAGGCCACGGAGCCATTGAATTTCAAAGGCGCTGGATGACAGTTACGATTTACAGGACTAGCTGTCATCGACAGTGACGTGCGCGGGAGAAAGTAGGTACCGTCTGCATACTACGGTTCATCTTTGATCATTGGCCCACAGTCAGCCCGCTCGCTGATACCGCCTTGGATCTACAGTGGTCTTTGAACGGGTAAAAGATCCCCCCAACTACTCGGATGCTTCGGGGTGGCCTGCTCGCAGGCGAGCGACTTTTTACGCGGCATACTCGTTCTACGTTACGCGCCGGTCCATACCTACAAGATGAAATTCGTCAATGACACGCATTATATGACGTCTGGACGGTGTAGTCTTTTCCCGCGAATGACGGGCCGGCGGGAGGAGGACCCGATTCGAAAACGGACTCGGGGTGGCGCGAGTCAGCCCGGGTAATCCTAACACACCGATCCAGGTCATCGCTGAGCGTCTCGGACCGAGAAACGTCAAACCACGAATTGGTAGTGACAGGCCAAGTCACCCTGGCCGCGGCTCCGACCGTCGGCACTGATCGACACAACAAAGCCACTACCAATACTTGGCAGCCTCAGCCTCCGTTGCACGTCTCGGACCGGCAATGCGGCGCGACGTGCCATCCGATTGGTAACTCGCACGTCCACATGTGTTTTGTGCCGTTTGCTTGGGCCTCTTTGGCATGTCGGATGGGCCAACCTGTCATCGGTGCTCCCAAACCTCCGCTGCCTCGATCTGAAACCGCGGTCCCAGAATCATTTGTAGGGATTGTCACAAAATGACTCAGTGTCACTACCTGACACGGTCAGTGGGTTCGTCCCGGGTCAAAGTTGATGCACACACTTGGGGTTTGAAAAAACAAGCGTTTTGAGGCCACCGCGGTGCTCCGTGAGACAATATGTGGCACCTTGTTCGTTCTCGAATCCCGAATCGAGTGCGAGCCACGTTTCCGATTTCCAAGGACGATTGTTTACCTCCGATCTCGGAAAAGTTCGTGCTGTGACCCCTATTTTTGCGGCATGATCAAGGGTGTCCATTTCAAGGGTTCCTCGAAGCGGACCGCTGTTTTCCAGAATCATTGGCCCGAAGCGGAAACTGTTCGAAACGTCCATTCCGCCGTTCTAGAAAGTTTATGATCTCGTGATACATTCATTGAGGAATCACATGTGGGTGAAGAGTGGATTCACGTCGTGTTGATGATGTGTGTTATCGTGATCGATACATAGACGTGAGGAAATTTCTCGTACGCCTGGTACTTATACATACATTGCTGGAAACAGCAAAAAGAAAGAGAAGGGGACGAATGAAACAAAAGAAGAAAAGCGTAGTCAGAGTCGCGAACGTCGAAATGGCTAGATATGTAAATGCCAGCTGACATGGAAACAATGAATGAGAAAAATGCGTGGTCATTGTACGAACGTATGCTTTAGATCGTCTATTTGGAGCAATACGGTTTGACTTGATGTGTGGTGCATACCTATGAATTGAAAAAAAAAAAGGAAGAGAGACGAATGATCGAATTTGATAGGAAACGACAACCCTAGAGCCTCCTACGAAGCTCCAGCGGTGGCAAATAGTTTTCCTGGAGAGAACCAATGCCGTCTCGTCCGTGGTCGTGCAGCCTGACGACACTGTTCATGTAACCGAGGTGTCACCGTCGTACTGGCTTGCGGAGGCGCGACTGTGGGAGCCATAGGCGTGGTCGTCGTTTCCGAAGCAGGTGGAGAAGGCGAGCGACGCCAAGACGACGTAGGACTGGAAGTGAAAAAGGAATGAAACGGAAATACATCCGTAAACGAGCCTCTTCTGCCTCGATACTCCCCCTCGCTACTGCTAGGCGGAGTCCGTGGTGGTGATGAAGCACGGGGAAAAGAAAAGCGCCAGAGAGATGAAGACCACCGCTTCTCTTCACTTCCATTCGAGGATCGAGGGATCGGAATAGGCACGGGCGAACTAGGTCGAGGCAGTGGTCCGGAAATGCCGTTTAAGACATGTGATTGTTGGGAGGGGGGTGGAGGATAGGAGGCAAGGGTGCCCAGCTGAGCGTGTGCCTCCTGCCTGCACGTGTTCACGACTACAGCAGGCACATACGGATTCATAGCCTTAGTTATGACAGGATCGCGACGCCAAATGGCCAAATGGGCAGGCGAAGTATCCTCCAAGATCTTCTTGGAAGTAACGTCTATATCTAGACCCACCACGCTCTCACAAGAGGATGACATGGTGGAGGGGTATGAGGACGAGTAGTCGGTGTCTGGGTAATCCCACGTTGGATCGGTATGATGGCTACCAGGTGTCGCATAGACACCAAGGTCCACACTCGATGGCATAGCAGACGATGTCCAAGGGAGGGAGAACTTGGATACGGAGTCAGGTGAGGGGAGATAAAAGCAGGAGGAGAACGGCGTTGTACTTTCAACGGCGGTGTGCATGGAGGACAAAGTAGTGTGCGTATTGTTGCTGCCGGCGAAGAATGTTCGTCGACCACAATCGGTGTTGATTTTAAGTGGTTTCGAGGGACCAAGCGTTGGCCTGTTGCGCAACATGCTGATGCCCTCGGGGGTTGGCGGGACAGATGGAATGGATCCAGATGCAACAGGGGATAGCGGAGAGTAGGTGGAAGGAGGGGTGCGAGGGGCTTCGTGAATTTTGAGGGGCTCCAGCACGACTGGGGACGGGGAGCATACGGATGATTCGATAGCCCAGGTTGCGTTGCAGGAGGAATACTCTTCGTCCCACATCGGGTCCCGCACGGAGTGCCTTGTGTACTCCATCTCCGAATCGCTATCCTTGCTCCACCGGGAATGAAGTTCTTCGGGTTGTTCGACAGGCTCGCCAGGAGTCGAAGAATCCGAATCACTTTCAATCTCGACATCGATCTCCCACGCACAGCGTGCCATGCTTCCTTCGAAGATGACGCCATCGGCGTAGAAGTGATCCACCTGCTGTATGGCAGCCCTAACCTCGGATAACGTGATGCGACGGCGCCAGTCCACTTCGAGCATGCGGCAAAGGATGTTGTTTACCTCTGCAGAGATCGGAAGGACGGTGGGAAGGAAGTTGAGGGGATCCTGGAGATAAGCCTGGAAAGTTGGGTCGGATGAGGACGCCGACTTCCACGGATTGCGACCAGTGGCGAGGTTCAGGAGAATGATGGCCAAAGACCAGATGTCATTGAATAGTGGGGAGTAAGACCCTGTTGGTGCGAACTCTCCGCCTTGACACTCTGAATGGGACGAGTGAGATATGGAAACGAAAGGGACGAAGAATACAGACCTGGGCTCATGTGGTACACGCTACCTGTGCGGAACTCCTCACTGAACCTATCTGTGGTTGCGAGACCAAAGTCGGTGATGGTGACTCGGAGACCGCCGTCGAAGCAGAGCACGTTCTCAGGTTTGAGGTCGCGGTGGTATATGCCGAGTGAATGGCAATATTCGACGGCGTCAAGAAGCTGGAGGAAGATATGTTTAATTAAGTGGTCTTGACCGAGGTAGCGGCAGTGGTGCAATATTTGAGAGAAGAGGTCGCCGTCGGAAGCAAAGTCCATGATGAGGTAGGTGTAGTTGTGCTCCTCCACGACCCGGTGGAGGGTGACAACGTTTGGGTGGGCGGACGCAAGGCGATGGAGGGCTATTTCGCGCACGTGCAGTTGGCGCTGGCGAGAGCCGCTGTGGGCCTGAGAACTG